>PVKV010019893.1:0-41064 GCA_004027835.1 Alouatta palliata | reverse complement strand
ACGGAGTTTCGCTCTTGTTACCCAGGCTGGAGTGCAATGGTGCGATCTCGGCTCACCGCAACCTCCGCCTCCTGGGTTCAAGCAATTCTCCTGCCTCAGCCTCCCGAGTAGCTGGGACTACAGGCACGTGCCACCACGCCCAGCTAATTTTTGTATTTTTAGTAGAGACGGGGTTTCACCATGTTGACCAGGATGGTCTTGATCTCTTGACCTCGTGATCCACCCACCTCGGCCTCCCAAAATGCTGGAATGGCCTTGTAATGCATTTGTTACCCAAGCCAGGAACCTCACAGTGTCCCTCTTCTTTCTCTCCAGCCACCCATTCTTCATTCCAACCCAAGCCTCATGGATTCTGCCTCTTAAATGGCTCTGGAATCCAGCCCTCTATCACCACCAGCACCGCCAAAGCTCAGACTCCAGGTCACTTGCCCTGGGGGACAGAGATGATCTGGCTTGGTAAGTCATGGCCCCAGGATGAGGCTCATACACTATGATCGCTCATAGTGTATTTTTTCTTCTTTCTTTTTTTTTTTTTTTTTGATGATAGTTCATAGCATATGAGCCTCATCCTGGGGCCATGACTTACCAAGCCAGATCATCTCCGTCAGTCTGCCTGGTATATAGTCAAGGATCAGTGACTTCTTTGTAAGTCTGAACTGGCTAACGCAGAGCATGCCCAGGAGACAGGGCATGTCTTCCCAATTCTCCAAGACATGAAAGTGCCTCCTCTTACTGCCAGGTCCCTCGGTCTGTCCTCAGCACAGCCATTTCCCTGGAACTTGAATCTGATCAGTTCACTGCTGGGTCTGAAACCTTTCGCCAATTCCTTTTAATCTGTAGAATAAGGTTGAAACTGCTTAGCTTGGATGGGATCCCTTGTGAGCTGGTCCTGACTTCTCTCTAGAATCATCTCTAAGCTGTTCATTTTCTAGGAAAGCCATTTCCCCACCACCCCCAAGGAAAGAAAGCATATCATAAAGAAGTTTTTTCTTGGGGAGCTTCCCCGGACTCCCTATCTCCCCTCCCTTCTTCTCTGAATCCTTGCCATATGTGAAGTCCACTTTTCTAATCGTCATGCTACCTGTGGACACTAATTTCCCATGTCCCACAGAATGTTCCAGGTCCATGTGCCTAGCCTAGCACCTGCCATACAAGTGCTGGTTCTGACGATCAGTGTTCTTTGTGGTCTTAGACTTACAAAAGGACTCAAATGTTTGCAGCAGCATTGGAAAGGGGTGCCATCCAGTGTGTGTGTGTGTATGTGTGTGTTTATTTTAAATTGTCTGTGACTGTCTCAAAGATAAGAGCTGGCAGAACTTGAGCACTATACCTAGATGTAAGAATTTCTACTCATTTTATGAAAATAAATAGAAATTTTCATTCTGTTCATTTTATGAAAATGAATAGAAATTTTCACTCTATTCATTAGAAATATTGCTGCTGCAAGCGTTTGAGTCCTTTTACAGGTGTGAGGCCACAGAGACCACTTACCATCAAAACCAGTGCTTGTATGACAGATGCTGGGATAGGTACCAAAACCCAGGGCTGGACCCAAACCCAGGAACATACTATGAGATATGGGAAATTAGTGTCAAATATACACATTTTCACTAACAGTCATTAAACTGCATGCAAGGATTTTCCTTCAGTCTATCATTGGAACTATTACCCCAGAATATACTGTACTTTAAAAAATGAGTATATGCTTCAGTCTGTACATATTTACTCTTTTTTCAAATAATTGTTTGCCATGTTCTATTCCTGACACCATTAACCTTTAGGAATTCCTACTCTGTGATGGGGAATAAAGGAATACACAGATTTTTTTTTTCATACTTCCAACTGAATGTGAAAAAATGAAATGAGCAGATTGTTCACCTGGTGATATTTTATCATTTCCTCTTTGCTGCAGCGGGATATGAAAACTTCATCCATCTGATCATCGCCCTGCCTGTCGCCGTCCTGTTGATCGTGGGAGGGTTGGTGATTATGCTGTACGTCTTCCATAGAAAGAGGTCAGTGATGTGCAAAGTTATGACATTTTCTGTGGCTAAGTGGTTTGATGATTGGAGTATGAGTGAAGGTAATCGTTTTGCAGATTTCAAGGAAATATTTTATGGATGGGAAAACCTGATTTTCCCATCAAATGTTCTTCACAGGAAAAGAGAACCTTTTCTAATGATTTTTCTTTTTGAGACAGTTTTGTTCTTGTCGCCCAGGCTGGAGTGCAGTGGCGCAATCTCGGCTCACTGCCACCTCTGCCTCGTGGGTTCAAGTGATTGTCCTGCCTCAGCCTCCTGAATAGCTGGGATTACAGGCATGCACCACCACGCCCAGCTAATGTTTTCTATTTTTAGTAGAGACGGGATTTCTCCATGGTGGTTAGGCTGGTCTTGAACTCCCAACCTCAGGTGATCTGCCCACTTCAGCCTCCCAAAGTGCTGGGATTACAGGCGTGAGCCGCCACACCTGGCCTTTGCTAATGATTTTAACAACAGCCAAAATAATTTTTCGATAGTACAGACCTTCCCCTGGCTGGCTTTTATAGTACATAGATACTGCTGCTGGTGCGTGCTTTTCCAAATGTGATGCACCAGCCATCCCAGTCAAATAAGCCTTTTGATTTACAATGAAGTAAAGAAACATGTTTCTTAAAAAGCTCTAATCTGAGGCCGCTGAGGAAGCCAGAAGATGTGTTAGCAAGTGTCTACTGGCCTCCCAGGCCTGAATTGGGAGTGTAGACAAGAGCTGCTGTGAACAGTAAGCTCTTCCCCATTCTCTTCTGATACTGCGTGAGACAGAACAAACCAAACTGTTATAACCAAGATGAAAGCATATACAGAATTGGATGGAGGTGGGGTTTCGTTAAGCTACATTTAATCTTTTTGACAGAAGTAACAGCAGGCTGGGGAATGGAGTCCTGTATGCCTCTGTGAACCCAGAGTACTTCAGCGCTGCGGATGGTAAGAGTCTGGGCCGCCGTCGCTGCCAGCGTGCAGGGGAGGTCAATCGGGAGCTTTCAGGAGGGTTGCTAACTCGCGAAAGGAAGGATGTTTGCATTATTTTGAGCTGCCTTTGGCCTTGGATCTGTCTTCATCAATATTTCTTTTTTTTTTTTTTCATCAAAGTTTGCAGCAGTTGAGCGAATATGTCAAAACTTCTGGGACTGTATGGGGCACAAGGAAGCACAGGCTTTAGAGATGAACGTGGCCAGCACAGTAATCAATTTATTTAATCGCTTGAGATGTTATGCTAGAATGAAAACAGCTTTTTAATTGTTCACATCTAGTCAGAGGATATGGTGCAGCTGAAAAAACAGTCCTTTTAACCTAGTTTCAGCCAAGTATCATCTCATTGTAATTGTCTTTGACGAATTACAGCTCTGTTTTTTTTTTTTTAATCATGGAATTTTTCTGTCATTCCCTTCCGAATAGGGTCATATGCTCACGGCTCATTCACATTCCCTTCGGTTATAACTAATGAGGAATTCAGTTAAGCGGCTGGGAAGGTTTGACCTGGAAGTTGGGCAATCCTCAATGGTTATTTCGTTTTCTGCTCTTTTCTTTCTAGTATTTTTATAGCCAGACCTTTTGAGTGAGTTGGATTAGGGTGAGGGGGTTGGTCACTGAGTCCAGTGATACTAGGACCCTTAACTGGCACTTTGCTAGGGGCTTTTACAAACACCGTCCCATCTGTTCCTTACACCCCTGCAAGGTGGGTTTTCTTTTTTGAGATGGAGTCTCAGTCTGTCGCCAGGCTGGAGTGCAGTGGCATAATCTTGGCTCACTGCAACCTCTGCCTCCTGGGTTCAAGCGATTCCCCTGCCTCAGCTGCCTGAGTAGCTGGGACTACAGGCGCACGCCACCATGCCTGGCTAATTTTTTGTATTTTAGTAGAGACGGGGTTTCACCATGCTGGCCAGGATGGTCTGGATCTCCTGACCTTGTGATCCACTGCCTTGGCCTCCCATAGTGCTGGGATTACAGGCGTGAGCCACCGCGCCCAGCTGCAGGGTGGTTTTCTTAATGTCCATCTGCAGGTTCGGAAATGAGCAATGAGTAGAAACTTGTGCAGGCTCACGTAGCTAGACAGTTGAGAAGTCAGGAGGAGAATGGAATCACTGTGGAAAGGGCAAGGAAGCCGGCCCACAGCAGGTTCATCAAATGAATTATTTAGGGCATGATGTTGAGTGGGTATGTTTAGAAAAAGTGTTTGCTGTCTTTTTGCTTCAGGAGAAGTGAAAGTAGAGGCAGGAGATATGAAATAAAGAGACATGATTATTCTAATTGATTATCGTGATCAAATGAGAAAACACAAGAAAATACTTTGATAATGTGAAAATACTGTTATACTATGTAGGATTTTACTATGGGTTCTTTAATCATTTCTAGTTCAGTTTACAGTAAAGTCAATCAAAAGCAGCCTCCTGTGAATGGGAATCAGGTGCAGAATAATGACATTATTTGTCTACATAAAGGTCTCATGAATTTGTTTTTTAATAGTAATATATGCGTGCATACATCTGTATGCATGTGTGTATATAAGGCAGAGAGAACATTCTGAACGGATGTACACCACAGTTACAAGAGTTGTTACTTGAGGAGAGAAACTTTGGCTTTAAAAAAAAAAAGCCAGATGTGGTTGCATGCATCTGTAGTCCCAGCTACTCAGGAGACTGAGATGAGAGGATTACCTGAGCCCAGGAGTTCCAGGCTGCGGTGAGCTAGAATCCCACCATGGCACTACAGCCTAGACTACAGAGCGAGACTGTTTTTTAAAATATCAAAGTCCAGCAAGAAGATAGATACGCATTGTTTCTATGAATAATAGCTTTTAAAAAGAAAACCAGTAAGGAAGGGAAATCAATTCTGATAATGGAATTGATAGGAACAAGGCAAGATCACTTCCCCTTCTGTGAGGGTGGACTATGACTACCAAAGAAGCTACTCTGCTTTGAAATACAGCATCAGAGGTTGGCCTGTGTAGCTTTTGGCTATGAAGCGTCCAGGAAGAGAAAGCATCAGTACCATAAGATCAGATTCTCATGGTGACTTAAATTCACATTTTGTATTTTTCCAGAATGCTTTCATAATATGTCTTTGTATTCATTAAAACAAAAACAAACTTATTGGCACCCAGGCCGACAGGTGGGAACAGTGTCACCTTATTTGAACTTAATTTATTCGGCTTTTGACAAGCACCTTATAGCCAGTTTCCTAAAGAGGTGACAAAATGGCATTGCAGCTCAAAAGTGCTTTAAAAACTTCTTTTTCCCAGAGCTAATCTGCATGTCACCATTCTCCAGAGTATATTGAAAATCCCCTACAGGAAAGTGCTGATAACATTGTGCACAGAAACCACTCCTGGCTGGTGGCGCTGGGGACTGCTGCTTAAAGTCAGAGCTGTTGGGTTGAATTTAGAGAAAAGGATTGAAGGTATTGACTTCAGGGACCTCCCAGGGAATGAATGTGATTGGTTTTAACTCCGTGTTTTATGGCAGGCTACATAGTTAATACTGATTAAAAGCAAGCCTGGATTCTCAGAGTTAAATGGCTGGACACAGTGACTCTTTATACTTTCTGAGGGGCATTGTGAAGAGCCTTATCTCCTGATTTGTCTTGCATACTTACTCTCCTGACGAGCACCCACCTCTTCTTATGAGGTGCAAACCACGTATGCCAGCTGGAGGGCCGAGTTCCATCCGTGAAACCCTTGAAACATACATACTATGAAATACAAAAATGTATAGAAAACTCAAAATGATTAATAAAGTTCATACTGGACGCTCCTCGGAGGTCTAAATTCATGGTGCCCCTCCTAGGCCTAATTTATAAGAAGCATCTCTCCTTTGAGACATCACTTAAGGGTCAATTGTTGGGATATGGAGATGTTGGGGTGCAGTTGTCAGCTTCTCACATCTAGCCACAGGCCCAGGGTCAGCATCTGAAAACCATCTCCACTTCCTTTCTGAGCTAGGACCACCTCCTTCCCACAGTCGGTGTACGGTAGATGGCAGGTCCCATCAGGCAAAGACACTAGCATCAGAGGAATTAGTGACATTTCATATGGATCTTATGGAATAGGTTGATTTTATTTTCATTTTTACCCTACCCATTTGGAGGTGTAGAATCGAGCCTCTGGTTTTGTTTTCTGTCTTTCCAACCTTCTTTCTTTTTGTTTTTCCTTCCTTCCTGTCTAGAAATATTCATTCATTTGTTCACTGATTCATTCATTCGTTCATTCATTCATTCATTCATTTTTTTGAGACAGGTTCTCACTCTGTTGCCCAGGCTGGAGTGCAGTAGCGCAGTCTCGGCTTACTGCAGCCTTGACCTCCTGGGCTCAGGCGATTCTCCTGTCTCAGCCTCCCGAGTAGCTGGCATTCCAGGTGTGTGCCACCGCACCTGGCTAATTTTTTAATAGAGATAGCGTTTTGCTATGTTGCCCAGGCTGGTCTCAAATTCCTGGGCTCAAGCTATCCTTCCATTTTGGTCTAGGATTACAGGCATGAGCTCCCACACACAGCCCATTTATTTATTTTCTTAAACCAAATCGAATCTAAACAGAAACAGAACCTGGAGAAGAAATCCTATTCAGGCTTGGTATTTCCATGCATTCCTCCCCAATCGTGACCCAGTGGTGGAGGTCCCTGAGTTCACAGAGCCCAGGCCAAGAGCCCTGGAAATGCCTCTGCACTTCAGCTGCCTAATTGCCTCTCCATGCTGGGCACCGCCAGGTCTCTTCTCAGTCTCAGAGCTGAGTTGCTTCTGCTCCTCATCAGATATCCAGCCATCAATGCCAAGGCTGGGAGACGCTTTGACTAGAGTAATCCCATCAATAATGCAGTTCGCCTGTGTCACCTCAAATTTTCTAGTAGCTATGTTTTTCAAAAGTAAAAAGAAACAGATCAAATACATTTTAATAATATGTGCTATTGAATCCAATATATCCAAAATATTTATCCATTCTAACATGCTGTCAGTATTAAAGTGACCTAAATAGTTCACTTTTTTTGGAGGGGGGCTAGTCTTTGAAATCCCGTGTGTATTTTATTGACACTTACAGCACATCTCAAATTGGACTGGCCACATGGAGTGCTCTGTAGCCCCATGTGGGGACCAGCTACCGTGTTAGCTAGCCCAGGCCAAGCATCTGTGTTGAGGGCCCTGACACCTCTTTTGGATCCATCCATCACACACATCATCACCACCTCTCACACGCAACTCTGACCTTCCCAACCCAGAATAAGAACTCTTCTCTCCCTGCTTCTGTCCTCCTTTTCACATTTGCATTTTAATCTGCTGATGAAGATGAGTAAAATCCTACTTGACCATTTCATTGAGTTTCTTTGTCCCCTATGGTTAATTTTCTTTTCTCAAAAATGAATTTTTACATGATGAAAAGAAATTAAACAACTGCTTTCTTTCCTGTGCTAGGCTTCTTTGCTTTGTTCTGGTCCTTATATGCTGTTAGTATCCTCAGATTATCTTGAAATCCTCAAATATTTGAACTACCAGAACTTGACTGTACAGTTTTCTTACTCATATCTATAGCATGTGGAAAGTTGAGAGCCAGCCATGCCATCGCCTCCTGGTATTCTCCTTTGTGGGTTTAAGGAAGCAGCATCTTACATCCTTTGGCTTAGAGTTCCCCCAGAGCACATTCTGTCTAAGGGCTCATTTCTGTACCTGCTTTAATTACGGTTTCTTCTCCAGTGTACATTCCTGATGAGTGGGAGGTGGCTCGGGAGAAGATCACCATGAGCCGGGAGCTTGGGCAGGGGTCGTTTGGGATGGTCTATGAAGGAGTTGCCAAGGGTGTGGTGAAAGATGAACCCGAAACCAGAGTGGCCATTAAAACGGTGAACGAGGCCGCAAGCATGCGTGAGAGGATCGAGTTTCTCAACGAGGCTTCTGTGATGAAGGAGTTCAATTGTCACCATGTGGTAAGAGAATGTTCCTGAAAGGCCAAAATGCAGCACAGAGACAGTCTCACATAAGCCCCCCGTGTGTTCTTTCTTGGCTCTACCCATGGGTTTGGGGTCTTGCCTTTGCCTTCTGGATAGGTACCCCATTGCCTCACTGTTACTTTTAGACCCCTCTGCCCAGACCAGGCCACGGCACCACAGAGACAGTTCCAGACAACACAGGCACCAGCAAGGGCCACCCTGACCCTCTGAGTCTCTCTCTCTTTGATTCCTCCCAGGTGCGGTTGCTGGGTGTGGTGTCCCAGGGCCAGCCAACACTGGTCATCATGGAACTGATGACACGGGGCGATCTCAAGAGTTATCTCCGGTCTCTGAGGCCGGAAACGGAGGTCAGTTTCGATTTCCACTAATACTGCATGTTGCCTTCCACTCTCTTTCCTTTAGAACCTCCCTGCAAGAAGATGCTGTGTCTTTAAATCAGTTTGCTTTTCAGCGTCCAGTGTTTCTTACTGCATGCTTGGTTATAGGTCATTCATGCAAAGGATTTCCCCAACTAGAGTCCGACTCTGATCTTCGTGAGGGGAATTTCCTGTTCCTTGGATCCCCTCTGCTCTGTCCCTCTGTGCCTGTGTTCCTGCATTCCCTCTGCCCCCAGTCCCCTCCCCACATCAGTGTCCACCTGCCAGGCCAGGCCAGTGCCACTCCCTCCCCGAAGCGTTCCTGCCCCACTCCGGTAACCATCTCCTCTGCCGACTCCTCGATGCCCTTGACTCCGGTCCTCGCATGCGTTCTCTCTCGGTGTGTTGTGTTGTGTTGTTGTTGGAGTGTGACCCCCCTCCACCCTGTTGCGTTGAGCTTTTCATCTCAGTCCAAGCATGTGGCTCAGGGCTGCGTTTGTGGCAGACACTCTGTCAGTAAATACGTGTTAAACTTCAAGGTTAGGTTGCCTGGATTCTTGCCCTTGGATCTGGGAAATTCCTGGGTGATTTCCCACCGAGCTCTGTGCACAAGATGGTCACTCATTCATAACCCCCACCCCTGCCACACACACACACACACACACACACACACCACCAGCTCTGTGCACAAGATGGTCACTCATTCATAACCATCCCCCTTCTCCCCCCACACACATACAGCCCCCTTCCTTCCCTGGCACTGTTGGCGGCCCATGCCTTTACGACTGGGAATCTGGCTTCCTCAGACTCTACGTCCACGTTTCAGGATTGATCCAGAGTTAGTGTCTTGCTTGTGCTTGTGAATGAATGATCCCACCTCAGCTGCAGGATTTCTGCTTAGTTTCCTAAAAATTTCACGTCAGGTTAGGAGCTTCAAATTCTAAACCTGCTAAAGTCCTGTGCAATTTTTCATGAGTCACCGTGGTGTCTCCCTGCTCTGTAGTATTAACCCACAGGCCAGCTTTTTAACATGTGGGCGTGACTTAGGAGTAATTAATTCTACAAATAAACTGGTAGATAAATGCTGGGAAATAAAGCCAGCAACAAGTGCGTTTTCATATGGTTGCCTCCGTGGATCTGATGTCCTCCTTTGACCCTGACTTTGCTACTTGTGGGGTAAGCAGTGTGTCTGCTTATTCCTTAGAAGCAGTAACTTCCCCTTCTCAGCCCCTTTGGAAATTCTTTTGCTGTTCTCCGTTTGGGCTTAATTTTTTTTTTTTTTTAAATGTTCTTTTAATAGGCAACTTAATCATCTCCTAAGTGACAGTTTCTTAATTTTAGTTCCAAGCACCTGTTGACATATGACTTCATTTATTTACAGCACATGGTGTTTGGGGTTCTGTGAGAGCCACAGGGCCAAGTGTGAACTGGGCTCCAAGCAGGGCGGCTTACAACACTCCCACCCTCTGCTCTGCCAAGTATTCATCCCCAGCACCCCTGGGTGTTAGTGCCTCTTCCTGGTTCACTTTATTTTTTTATTTATGTTGAGATGGAGTTTTGCTCTGTTGCCCAGGCTGTGGTGCAATGGTGTGATCTCAGCTCACTGCAACCTCTGCCACCCGGGTTCAAGCGCTCCTGCCTCAGTCTCCTGAGTAGCTGGGATTATAGACGTGCACCACCATCCCCACCTAATTTTTGTATTTTTAGTAGAAACAGGGTTTCACCATGTTGGCCAGGCTGGTCTCAAACTCCTGACTTCAGGTGATCCACCCACCTCCACCTCCCAAAATGCTGGAATTACAGGTGTGCATCACCACTCCCAGCTATTAGCTGACTTTAATACAGAAGCTAGCATGAAGGAGAAAACTTGATGAAACAGGTGACTGGAGACTTGGCAGAATATCTCTCGTCAGCATCATTTGCGGCACCTCCGAAAAGTCCGAAACTCACTCCCTTCCTTCCCAGTTTCACACACACAAAAAATATTCAGAACACATGGCCTTGGTCCTGGCTGCCTGTGGTCTTCAGACAGCACTACAGGTTCCTGGGCCTCCGTGTCCTCAATATAAAATAAGAGGATGGGACAAGATGATTACTGAAGTCCTTAAATCCCTTTCAGAACTAAAATTCACCTTTAGATGGGTCAGATTTAAATTTTCTCTATCTCATGTCAAGTACAAAATATGTGTGCTTACCCTGCAGTTTCGTTATATTCTTTTTTTTTTTTTTTGAGATGGAGTCTCTAGCCCAGGCTAGAGTGGAGTGGCTCCATCTTGACTCACTGTAACCTCCGCCTCTCAGGTTCAAGCGATTATCCTACCTCAGCCTCCCAAATAGCTGGGATTACAGGTGTGTGCCACCACACCCAGCTAATTTTTATATTTTTGGTAGAGACAGGGTTTCCCCATGTTGGCCTGGCTGGTCTCGAACTCCCGACCTCAGGTGATCCGCCGGAATTGGACTCCCAAAGTTTTGCGATGATAGGCGTGAGCCACCATGCCCGGCCTTTAGTCTTTGCCATACCCAAAGTAGAAAATGCTGGTCCTAGAGAGTGTGAATTGGTGTTTCCCTCAGCAGCTCTGTGATGTGGTCAGGGAGAGGGCACAGATAAGCTTGCAGGGAGCGAGCAGGTGCCGTGTTCTCCATGATGGTTTGTGCCTTCCCAGCAAGACCTGGTTTCTTAGCATGAACAACCCTCGGTGCCCAGATCGAACAAAGATGATTTGTAAACCTTGAAAGAAATTGGGGGGGGAGGGGAAATCCAAAATTCTCATGTGAATTTTTTTAAATCTCCCACAGAATAATCCAGTCCTAGCACCTCCAAGCCTAAGCAAGATGATTCAGATGTCTGGAGAGATTGCAGACGGCATGGCATACCTCAACGCCAACAAGTTCGTCCACAGAGACCTTGCCGCCCGGAATTGCATGGTTGCCGAAGATTTCACAGTCAAAATCGGAGGTGTGTCCTTAGCTTTCCAGATCTGAGCAAGAACTAAACTTACTGGACCTTGTTGTTTTGAGGACCTTGTTGGCATTCGTCTGCCCCTGGAGAAGTTTTCGAATGTGTGTCTTGAGTGCAGTCACTCTTTTCTTGGGAGTGATGTCATTGTCTCCAGTTGATGGTCACAAACCTGGCACAGTTGGTCCCAGTGCTGATAGCTCCTGGACACGGTGGTTCAGGTACTGGGCATGGTCCCTGAGGCTGCCTCTCAGTAGAACGCTTCTTTGCACTGGTTACAGAAATAATCAAGACAGTGTCTTTAGAGTTGGACTTGGGAATAAAATTCACTGTCCAACCTTGCATTCATCCCTCCAATTTTCCTAGCTTCTAAGGAGCAATGGTGTCCTTCAAGGGGTCCACATTGTTTTCTAAGAGGCAAGCGGCCCTAATGATGACGCCCCTGCATGGAGCAGGAGCTGGCATGGCAGTCCCTTAGGTGAGAGGTGATCACTGCATTTCACAGCCGGGGTGGCCAGCCTCCAAGCTCTGGACCACGCTCCCCCAACACTTACTGTGCTGCTCTTCGCTCAGCAGCCTACTGCTTAAGACACCCTTGCTACCACCACCCACTCTCACACCAGAAAAAGGGCTTGGATTGAACTTCTGGCAATGGTTAAAACCCACTTCAGCCTTTAGGCTTGTGTTTTCACTTTGGTCTTTTAATCTGCCTAATGAAAACACACATAGCATCAGGGTGCTCAGGAAACCACCTGGTTTTACCAGGATTCTCATCTTCCCACTATGGTATGATGATAGTTTAGAAAAATACCAAATATTTACCCTGAGAAACTGCAGGGGAGATTTCATATCCAAAGGAAGCTATTTCAAATGACCTCTGCGTCTAGTTCTTGAGCTGTCTATTCTGGAAGTGTTTACTTTCCTTTGGTAACATTTTTTTCCTTTAGTAGGGATTTTTGAATGAAATGTTTTGGCCCTTGAGTGAATAATGAGAATCTTTTAGAGAATGGTTTTTTTTGTTTTGTTTTTTTGAGACAAGAGTTTTGCTCTTTTTGCCCAAGCTGGAGTGCAGTGGCATGGTCTCAGATCACTGCAACCTCTGCCTCCCAGGTTCAAGCAATTCTCCTGCCTCAGCCTCCTGAGTAGCTGGGATTACAGGGGCGTGCCACCATGCCCAGCTAATTTTTTGTATTTTTAGTAGAAATGGGGTGTCACGTTAGCCTAGTTTGTCTCAAACTCCTGACCTCAGGTGACCTGCCCGCCTCAGGCTCCCAAAGTGCTGGGATTACAGGCGTGAGCCACCGCACCCGGCCGAGAATGGTTTCTAAAGCAGGGGTGCGTATCTTTCTTTTTTCTCCTCTGTAGGAGCTAAAGGTATTGAAACAGAGCCATATGCCAGAGCCCACATCCCTCTGTCATCAGAGTTCCTTGTTCAGAATCCATCAGTGTGTCCCTAGGTTTGGCACGTGGAGGCGTCCTCACATTTGGTGCCCTGTGAAGCTGGGCAGCCCTAAGAGAAGGAATAGAGTCCCATCCTGCCCCAGGGCTCCCAGGAAGAGCTGCCCGCATCTTGGCTGGGCTTCCTTTATGCACCCAGCTGGCTCCTCCTTCCTTCTCTGTAGAACTCAGATTGTCCCCATGGAAATGCCAGCCAGCTCCCCTTTCCCAGCGCAGGGGAGAGCACAGGGACTGGGGAGCCAGGTGGGCCAGTTCCGCCACTAATGGATGGGAGACTTGGGGCAGGTGTGTTACATCCAGGAGCCTCAATTTCTTCACCTCAGAAATAGGGGTGATAATGTCACAGACCCCTTGGGATTGTGAGAAGAACTTGGCATGGGAAAGCAGTAGCACATGCCTGGCACAGGGCAGGGCCTCTACAGATGGTGGTTCCTGTCTGCATCTTCCTTCCCACCCTCCTGGCACACGGGAGGAAGTCAGTTTCTCCCACTTTGCATCACACAGGGAGAGGTGTGTTTTGTGCCAACTGCCATTTTAAATTCAAATCAGTAGGGATCATGTTTGCTGTTGAACCTCGTGGCATGTTTATAGTGATTTTTCTTTTCTAATCATGGTTTTTCTTCCTAGAATTTAGAGTTTTCATTTGTGCTGAGGAAGATCATTTGTGTTTTTTAGTAGGATTCCTTCTTTTCCACCTTGTGCAAGTAAAGGCAAATCCCCCATTTGCACGTCATTGGATTAATTCACAGATAACACTTTCACTTTATTCTTCACAAGGGTTCAAGATGTTTTTCCGATGCCCAGTGTCTCATGGATGACAACTATGACCAGTAATTTTACCAGAGCCAGTTTGAGGGCCCTTAGCATAGCACAAGTAAATTACGTTGGTTCAAGTCCAAGGAACTGTTCTCTGGGTTTGCTTTTGTAGACTTAACCTCCTTGCAGCACGAGTTACAAGCATAAATGAGCATTTTAAAGCAGAGCAGCCCTTTCTCCTGGGAAGGAGAACGGAAGAGTTCACGTAAGAAAAGCTCGTATGATTGAGTGCAGAATCAAAATCTGACAAAGCAGCAATAATTTAGGATTATAAAGCGAGCCTGCCATCAAACATAATTATGTGACATCTTCTGGAGACATGGAAAATGGACAAAATGTTCAAAAATGAGTGGGAGTATCGTGTTGAAAAACAGTATTGAGTAATAGCCTCACGGGCCTCGTAAATAGCATCTCTTGGGCGTCTTACCGGGTGCTTTTGTCATGAACTGTTGACTCTGAATAATTCATTTTCCCCCTTATTAAGCAGTGAAGTTATTTACTTTTCTCTGATGATGGGGCAGTGCTACCGAGTAAACAAGCGTCTGTACTCTCCTGTTCATTTGGTCAGGTTTAAACAAGCGTCTGTACTCTCCTGTTCATTTGGTCAGGTTTAAACAAGCGTCTGTACTCTCCTGTTCATTTGGTCAGGTTTTTAAAGATGTATAAATGACCGTTGATCCCTGCAGTGCTACGTGTTTCCGTAAATCGGGAGACTCTAATTTTTACACTGCCTCTGTTTTTAGTTTTATTTTCCAGACAAGGTCTCACTGTCACCCAAGCTGGAGTACAGTGGTGTGATCATGGCTCACTGCAGCCTCGATCTCCAGACCTCCAGTGATTCTTCCACCTTAGCCTCCCAAGTAGCTAGGACTACGGACGCACCCCACCACTCACGCCTGGCTAGTTTTTTATGTCACACAGACAGGGTCTTGCTGTGTTGCCCAGGCTGATCTTGAATTCCTGGGCTCAAGTGATCCTCCTGCCATGGCCTACCAAGTGCTGGGATTACAGGAGTTGAGTTGCTGCACTCAGCCTGCCTCTCATTTTAAATGGAATAAGGGAATTAACTTCTTAAGGGAATCAGATTATAAATGTATTAAAGGTGGTGACTGTGTGGTATTTGCTCATCATGTGACTAATCATCCCTTACTGTCTCTGCCTTATAAAACTGCAAACCCTGCTGTTTGGCCACCTTAGAGTGGGGCGTGTCCGTGACTTGCCTTGTGTCTCTCCACACGTAATGAGTGTAGGGTCCTCTGCGGCGGCAGTAGCAGCGCCTGCTCCAGCGTGTGACTCTGCACCCTCTCTTCCCCTTACAGATTTTGGTATGACACGAGATATCTATGAGACAGACTATTACCGGAAAGGAGGGAAGGGGCTACTGCCCGTGCGCTGGATGTCTCCCGAGTCCCTCAAGGATGGAGTCTTCACCACTCACTCCGACGTCTGGTATGAGAGCCTTTGCTGCCATGCCCGCCTGGAGCCCCCTGGCCTCCGCACGTCCCACCAGCTCAGTCTCCAGGGCTTTGGCTTTCTCTGTTCATTGTCACCATTTCCAGTGTTAGCTCAGTGTTGTGCGAGCCACATTCCTTCGTCATTGAGGTGTTCCTGTTGTCAGTGGGCTAGCTAAGGGCAGAAGGGCATTTGTGGAACTCCAAAGAAATTGTGGGACTGACATTTCTTTCTGTCTTCAGCGTATCAATATGTGTCCAGGAGCTGGGATGTGCCAGAAGCCGTCACCTCTTTGATTCTCCCCTGCCTGCCTTCTTTCTCTTTTCCTCTTTCTCGATAAACAGACCTCTCTCTGTCTGCCTCACCTAATCTCACCTCCAGATTGTAGACAGTGCTTTATTGAGACCCAAAGCTTATGAGTCCTGATGGTGTTTTCCTGTTGGTTCCATCTGCTGCCTGTCTTTCAGTGGGCATCCACCGTTGTTGACCCAGGGATGGTTATGGGAAGCAAGACATCTCGCTTAATCGTAAACAGCGTCTTCCGGTGGGAGCTCATCGGCCGTGGGATTGGAGGCTTCTCGGTGGTATTATTTATTGTGGTTCCTCGGCAACATTGTGGAGAAGAGGTCAGGTTCTGAAACACAACTGAGGTTCTTGGCAGGCTGAGGCCCTGGCACAGGCACCTTCTAGAATGTCAACTAGCATCTTGGCTTTCCTCTGGGGGCATCCCGTTGCTGTTGTGTTACGGAAATGGTAGTTGTTTACTCCAACTGTCTGGATGACCACAGAGAGGAACTATTTCAGTAGTGACTGACATCATTTTTTTTTTTTTTTAACCTCGTAAACCTCTCACAGTTCAAGGGCCTTCGATCTTATTTTGAAGACAGGTGCAAATTGGAAATAGCATTTGAATATAACCTGGCAAAGCGTGATTGCTAGTCGAGCTCAAGTTTGAGATCTGTTTTGCAGTCAGCTTGTCCAAGATGGTTATGTCTTTACTGTCAAATCAAAGTGCTCTGCACAGTTTTTAGAGATTGGGATCAGGGGCAGAGGGCAAGCCTGGGTACGTGCATGCATCTGTTTATTCTAGATTTCATGCCTCCAAGACCTTGGAGCTCAGCTTGTAGTATAATAAAATAGAAAACTATAAAGCCAGGGAGAACAGAGGTAGGACAGGACGATAACGTGTTCTGAATATCTCACAGGCGAATTTTACTCAAATTCTGGCTAGCGTTATTGCTACAAGCAGCAACAAAGGGACATATAGGGTGTTCAATACCAGTTTCTTTCCATTTGACTGCATAACTGCTGTGAACCAATATGAAACGATCTGTATAAACATGATGGCCATTTGATATTCATTCCGTGACATCCTCAGGCATTGACAGTGCTTCAGGTTTATTTGGTTTAACACAGGCTTTAAGGATCACACAGGTCAGGAGGGCTAGGACACTGGAGTAGGTTTCTCAGCTGTCCAGGCTCTAAACTAAAGCTGTCCCTCTCAAAAGAATGGAAATGATTTTAGATTGTGTTCAGCAGCACAGAGCAGATAGTTAAAATCTAGATAGTTAAAATCTAGAAAGAAACACAGAGAATTTTATTTGACTTTGTAGAGGAGACCCCAGAATTTTAGGATTTGGGAAGTATCCCTGCGGTCAGGCCCAGTCCCCAAATGGCACCCAAAGCATCTTTGACAGCTGGTGGTTCAGCTTCTGCTAAGATGTTTCCAGGGACTCCATGTTCACGTCCCCACAAAGGCAGGCCAGCCTCATGCTTTAGACATCCTTGTTCTTAGCAAGTCGCTCGTGTTCTGCTTCTGTCAGCCTGTGTGTGACACCCATTGGATCTTCTGTCTGTAACACAATTGCATACCTTGCTGTGTTCTTGATAGACAGGTCTTGGAGTCATCTAAGGAAGTGTGTCTGTTTTCTAGCCAGAACATCTCCAGGTTCCTGCTGTCTTCATTCCCAGGCCCTTGGGCACTGTGGCTGCTCTCCCTGCAGCTCCCTTTAGCGCCATGTCCCTCTAAAAGGACAAAGGTGCCTTCTAGGCACAGAGGAAACCAGGCAAAGGACCGGGGAGCTGCACCCCACAGCCTAGAGCTGTCCCCTTTTCCTGAGCACCTGGATCACCCTACACATCATCTTTATTTCTTATTAAGAAACTTTCCAAATAGTCACAAATAGCCAAGGTCATTTGCTTCTTCATGGCTAATTACCCTCTGTGGGGAATGTGGATTTCTCTGTAGGATTTAATTTGCTGGTGAATGGGCCATTGCCGCTATCCCCTCCTGGTGTGGGGAAGTATAGTTACTGAATGCTGCCTCCAGCCAGCACGGACATGGCAGGGGGCTCACAGCAGTGGGTCTGCTCCCTAGGGAAGCAACCTCAGTGTTCCTAATTAGGAAGGGCTTTACACAGACATTTATCTAATGTTTGAAGATTAAACCTGTCTACGAAATAGGAGACTTGATTTTATATGAAGGCATGAATAGCCAGCACCACATAGTAAAGTACCCGCTTTGAAAAACACAGAGGTGTTGCCTGTTCTCAGTGCCTCTGACAGGCTGTGTGGCCTTGCTCAACTCTCAGAGCTCTTCTGAGCTTTGCTTGCTCCATCTGTAAGGCAAGATCTGTCTAGGGATGTCTGTGCTCCCTGAATAGCTGTTTAAATGGCTCCTGTAGCAACTGGTATTGGGTAGAGATGATTCTGTATCCACACCTTGCTGTTGTCACATTAAGCTGTGAAGGATGACAGACTCTAGCACTCGGTGGCCCTCAGTGACAGGTGATGCTGACCTCAGACAAGAGTTGCTCAGGGGATAGCCTTTGCGGTTCAGCTCGACAAGCATTTGTAGAGAGCTGGGTCTTCTACCTCCTGCACTGTTGCCTGTGTGAGATGATAAGGATCTCGGGGTGTGGAAGATGCAGGGATGATGATGATGATATGTCATTGTCGTCGTCCTGGTCCTTGAAAGTAAAAGTCTTGTGGAGAAGAGGAAGTGATCCTGACAGTTTGGGGTTACAGAAGCCTTCACAGAAGAAATGAGGTCATGTGAGCAGCACCCTAAGTATGGACTATCAAAAAAGGAGCACTAGGAAGGGGGGGATTCCTGGCAGTGGGGTGCTGGGCAGGCATGGCAGGGGGGAGCGCGGGTGGGGTTTCATTGGGGGACGTAGGCTGCAGAGAGATTAAGCCGGCCTCAGCCATTGTGATAGGGATTCTGGACTAATTCTGCAAGCCCTGTTAAGGTTTCTGAACTGGAGGGTGATGAGAGCTGTGCTTGAAAAAGTTTTTGTTCACCGGAGTATACGGCTGCATTGAGCAAGGTGCTGGAGCCAAAGAGGAGAGGGGTGCGGCAGGCCAGGGAAGGAGGATCCTCACACTGAGGGAGTGCTGGGGGACAGAAGGAGGTCCTTGGACAGATGTGAGCCCGAGTGGACAGGTCGCAGCAGGACACGGAGGAGGCTGAGGGCATGGGTCACAGCAGGTGGACTGCTTGGTTAGAAAGGGCATCAGTGCAGGGAAGCTGGAGGAAGAACAGGGCACAAATCAGAGTTGAGTGTGAGAAGCACCGAGAGCTTACAATGGAGCAGTTGGGCCTCGAGGGCCAGGGTGGGAGCCATGCCGTGAGAACTGGCTGCCTGCAAGCTGGTGACACCACCAGGAGAGGCGCAAGGGGCTAGAGAAGTGGGCCTGGGAGGAGCCGCATCCTCAGGCCATTTCCCAGGCCAGACCACAGTCAGCAAAAGCAGAGAGCTAGTGATTGCGCCTCTTTTATTTGTGATTTTTTGTGGGAGAGCTAGTCATTTCCTGTACCAAGCTGCATTTCAGACGTGAAGGTCCTACTGGTCCTGACATGCTGCCCGTGTGGCTGGGCTGGTTGTGGAAGGCAGAGCTTCCAGCATGAAGCTGGCTGAGAGCCCCTGCTCCCTGGGCCCAGGCCTCTAAGCTGCGCTTTGTCCTCTGGGTCTCTTACAAAACATGAAGGCAACAGCATTTCTTGGTCACTTGCAGTTAAAAAGGACCTTGGGTTGGTCTCTCCTCTGATTGCTAAGATTCTATTTCTGTCTAACATCTACTTTTAGTATCAATTTGTACAAAAATCTTTGATTCACCAAAAGCAGCTGAAGCAGCAAATCAAACGTTCTCATATACTCGGGCCCTGTGGGCTTGGGCACAAGGTCAAGGTCCCAAGAGCTCTTGGTGGGAAATCCCCTGCCCCAGGATTTTCCATGAGGCTTGGCCAGCACCTGTAGCCCAGGACGGGTCCAGCTGGAAGCCACACTGGCCCCCGCCCCTGGCCACTTGCTGATGAGTAGCCTACTTTACTCCACCGAAGTGAACCACGTGAAAAGGCACACAGGCCAGGGAGAAGTTGTGAATGATGGAGATTTGCCCTGGGCGGGTGCATTTGTTTTGCAGATTACAGCATTGTCTTTTTTAACATTCTGTCTGAAATTTGTGTACATGTACTGTCTGTTTTTTCCAATAGTTTAAATTGACAGGAAGCTGCATGCGTGGCAGAATTGCTCACTACAAAGTTATTCCCCGGCCAACTTCTCTGCTTAATGATTCTTTGTCCATGATACCCCTACCAGCCAGGGCAGCCCACCCTGGTCCCCTGACCTGTGACACGGAGGCCCTCCAGGCTGGCAGCCCCCCAGCTCTGTTGGGGGTGGGGAGCAGCAGGAGTTCTCTTCCCCCTTGGCCCGACTGGACCTCAAGATCCCCATAGATCTTTTAAATGTTCCAGGACTCAGGCCCTCACCCCAGACAAATCAAATCAGAGCTTCCATTGGGTGTCCAGGCTTCTGTCTGTTAGAAACCTCCCCAGGAGATTCTCCTGTGCAGCCAGCAGTGAGAACCACTTGGGTAGAGGTTTCCAAAATTGTCTGATTGTAAAAATTACCTGAGGAGCTTGGTAAAGCTTGACTGTCCCAGGCCTCATTTAAGAGTACTAAGTCAGTGTCCAAGCTGGGGCTGGGACAAGAATGTCCTTCTTCTTAGGCTAAAGCCAGTTTAGGAGATACTGCCCTGCCATGTAAATGGCTGGGACTAGGTGGATGCTGAACTCAGTATGCCCTGCATTCAAAGCACAGACCGGGGGCTTCCTGACCGAGCAAGGGATGCTGGCAGTGCCCTCACCATCACCTTCCTCAGCTCCGCCACCAGGGCTGAATTTAGTCTACATAGAACATTAACAGCAACTAAGGGAGGATGATGTCCCACACTTAGCCCAGGGCCTGGCCTGCTGTCTCACAAGCGCTGTCCCCACAGTAAGGACAGTTTCTCTGCTCAGGATGGAAGAAGTGCTGGAAAGGAAGGGGCAGCATGGTCCAGTCCATCCCTTTCCAAGCTCCTCACAGTTCTTTTCTCACCATAGGTCCTTCGGAGTTGTGCTCTGGGAGATTGCCACGCTGGCCGAGCAGCCGTACCAGGGCTTGTCCAATGAGCAAGTCCTTCGCTTCGTGATGGAAGGCGGCCTTCTGGACAAACCAGACAACTGCCCCGACATGCTGTACGTACTTCCGAGGTCCCTCGGTGCTCTTCTGATTTCTTGTCTCAATACCTGTGTTCCTGGGTCACAGGAGATTAAAGCCGTTCTCTGGTCCTGAGTGTACTGTGGCAGCCAGGTGCTGTTGGAAAGAGGTTAGTCCTCATGGAAGGAGCTGAGTATGGTTAGTAGACCTGTGCCTTTGCACAGGTACCTTAATTCTACCCCATATGCCTTAATGCTTTAGTTCTGATCTGCAGTTTGCACGTAGTTTCTCAGGCCAAATATCTGTGAAATGTTTGGCCAGAGCAATCCTTACTCATCCTCTCCATGTGAGGTTTTGTTTTGTTTTAAAAAGGCAAGAACACAACACTCACTACTCTGAAGTCAAATTCAAGAGCTGCCTGTCCACATCTGGCAGGCCCGAGGGAACTGCTGCAGGGAGTTACGCAGAGCCTCGTGGTCAGGACTCCTGCGTGCTCCACGTAGGGTCAGCTTGACTCAGATGGTTACAACACTGCCACCACATTGGTGTCTTCTGAACCCCGCCCAATGTTTCTTCTCTGTTAAGTGTCTACAAAAGTCATAAACCATCTAAGGAACATGCTCTCCCGAGCTTCATCCCCTGACCATTGTGGAGCTTAGCGTGTGTGAGCTGATGTCCCTGCAGAGAGAAGGACGCTGGTCTGTCCTCTGATTGCTAAGATTCTATTTCTTAGCAATAAGAAATGAATCTTGTGCTAGTGAATTTGTCTTCTCACTGCACTTTTTTTTTGTTTTGAGATGGAGTCTTGCTCTGTCACCCGGGCTGGAGTGCAGTGGCACGATCTCGGCTCACTGCAACCTCCACCTCCCAAGTTCAGGCACTTCTCCTGCCTCAGCCTCCCAAATAGCTGGGATTACAGGCACCCCCCACCATGCCCAGCTAATTTTTAGTAGAGATGGTCTTTCACCATGATGGCCAGGCTGGTCTCGAACGTCTCACAATGGTTGCAGCCCAGCTATCTGCTGGGGCTGCAGTCATCTGAAGGCTTGCCTGGGGTGGGCAGACCTACTTCCAGGTGTTGCTGCATAGGTCACTATGCCCTGCATGAGCCACCCTGTTCCTACGTGGGCCTCTCCATAGCACTGCCCACGTGTCTCAGGATGTGTAGCTGGCTTCTCTTAGAGCAGAGTTCGGCACTCTTTCTCTAAAAGGCTGGCTAGAAAATATTTCTGGCTCTGTGGGCCCATACAACCTTGACTTCGACTACTTGACTCTGCCCTTGTAGAGCAAAGGCAGGTGTCACCTAAGCTCGTGTGGCTATGTTCCAATACAGCTTTATTTTTGCACACCGAAATTTGGAGTACACATCATCTCTGTTGTCACAAAATACTCTTATTTTGAATTTCTTTTAGCCATTTACATGAAAACCATTCTTGGCTCATAGGCCTTAGAAAACTAGGCAGCAGGCCAGATCTGGCCCACAGGTACATGGTTCACCTGCTGTGCCCTAGAGGAAAAGATCGGGACCTGAGCAGAAGCCACAGCATCCTTTCTGACCAAACCTCCAAAGTCGCACTTGGAGACTCCCACCTCCTCCTTCAGGTTACAGCATGTGTAACATGGGGATGTGAGCCCCAGGACAGGAGGGAGAGGACCACTGGGGGTCCGGGAGCCTGGGTACACCCCCCTGCCTCCCCAGCACACACCCAGTGTCCCTCAAAGGTGACCATGTGCTCCACACTTTGAGCAGTGCAGCCACTGTTTTCTTGCCAGCCATGATAAGAATTTCGAGTCTGAGTGTAAGCCGTGGAGTATGAGGGCTGATGCCTACTGACTTTGCATAAAGGTACAGTGCCAGAATCTAGGCTGGGGGTATTTTAGCAAACTTAGAAACAGCTCACGAAAGCAGGTGTGCGTTTTGCTCCTGTGGTTTGGGGTGGGTGAGGGAGAGCGGTATTGTTCTTGTGCTTTCTTTTTGACTTGGGTAAACATTTATCTATGAGGGACTTGTGGGATTCTTACTTGGTCCACCTCCAGGTGACTGGGGTTTTAATATTAATGGAAGCTGTCTGGGACGCAGCCTACCTGCCATGGGAAACTCAGGGTACTTCCTGTTCCCAGCATAGAGTAACAAGGAAATTTACTCAGAGCAGTTACTGTGACATTAAATGTTTGGTTCAAGAGGCATGTCTGCTTTGCTATCGAGAACCTCCTTGGCAAATTTTTCTCCTTTCTAAGAAAAGAGCAGAATGAAAGGAGGCAAACTGGTTTCTTAGGGAGTGTGCGTTTTGTCCTTCTGAGTTTACTGATAAGCTTATGTGAGAAAGGCGAATTTTGAGACGGGAGTTCTGTTGTCACAAGAAGTGAAAGAATGGCCTCTGTTTATCCCAGAGAGCAGAGTCCCTGAGCCCTTGGGAATTACCTGGAACCTCTGCCAGGTCCCAGGTGAGAGAGGGAGTGCGTGAGTTGTGTGGTTCTGAGGTCTGAACAGGCACTATCTGGGGATGTTGGGGGCTGGAGGAGCTCAGTGGCTGCAGGGAGACTTTTGTTCAGCATCAGGAAGTAGCCAGATTCTCACCCCTCAGAGTCACCAAGTGCTCCAGCTTTAGAGGAAGGACTCCGTGGTCTCCAAGCCACGAGGTGCTGAGGTCTGAGTCTCAACGTCATGACTCCTGCGAAGTAACTTAGCAAGTGTCCCGACTTCAGATTTGAGTTGTGGTTCCCTGCTGGGTCTGGACTAGATGGACAACGAAGCCCGTCCTCAGCCTTATTTCAGCCTAGAGCTTGGTACTTATGCCACAGACATTGAGCCTCTCTGGGTGCGTGCTGATGACCCCTGAGGTCACACAGATGAGCCAGGAGTGGCCCTGGCTTTTGTGAAATGTGGTAATGTAAAAGGTCCCGGCTCTAATGCCACAGACGTTGAGCCTCTCTAGGTGCGTGCTGATGACCTCTGAGATCACACAGATGAGCCAGGAGCGGTCCTGGCTTTTGTGAAACGCGGTCATGTAAAAGGTCCTGGTTCTAATGCTGCAGGATGAGGGCCAGGGCAGAGGTATGAACTCAGCCGTGAACACATGAGCTAGGAGGCCATTTGTTCTGCTGGTAACGCTTCCTCAGATCCACTCTCCAGACTGTTGCCAGAGAAGTCTTCAGTCTGCAGGATTCAGAAAGGAATCTGAACTTTTAGCCTGGAGTATTATCAACTCAGAGATGACTGAAACAAACTCAGTGGAATATGATGGTTTTTGTAGTTTTCCAGTACAGTTTCTCCCATCGCTGGAATCCTGGTTTGATTTTATGGGAATTGAGTGCTTCAGTGGGATGCAGGCAGGCAGGAAGGGCGCTCTGGCTCAGCCCCCGTCCACGTTGGCTCCTGGCTGAGGCGTGGTTCCTGAGACAGTCTTCACTGTTAAGAGCTGCCAGGAGAGGGGCACACCAAGTCCTGCAGGTCCTCTGGGAATCCAGTGAGACATCCCACACAGGTCAGAGCCTGTCCAGTTCAGGACATTGGGACCAAGAGTGGGGTTGAAATACAGAGGCACCACTGTGTGCTCCCCCCACTGACCATCACCCAGCCTCTGCGGGGCACAGCTGGCCCCCAGGAAGCTGCTTCCCAGTAGGGAGGGGTTCCATTTGAGTCTTGTCCCTGTTCCAGGAGAAGGGCCAGGTATGCGTCCCCCAAAGGAGAGAGGATTCCAGAAGGATGGCTCCAGACAAACCAGAGCTGACCCGTGGTAAAAAACAAACACGTGCTTTTTAAAAGACGAGTTTTATCAGCTCACACATCCTTCTAGACTCTAATGGAGATTTTGTGTGTGTGTGTGTGTGTGTGTGTGTGTGTGTGTGTGTGTGTGTGTGTGTGGAAATAGTAAACAAGGTCTTGAATCCCACAGAGCAAAAAGACTTCATGGGCAGCACTGGAAGGGCTGTTACTCTGGAATGGTTTAAAAGAGGCGTCACATGGCTTGTGTGTACTGAAGTCACTGCCCCTCCAGTGGCACTTCCTCAGTCCCCTGCCACAGGACACAGAGTCAGGCACATCTCAGGCTGTTGGCCCGGCTGCATCTCTGCCTAGGAGCAAGTCAGCCAGACAGGAAGTCTCAGCCTGGCCACGGAGATGTATTTCGTGTCTTTATGGCCTATTGTAATTTCTTTACCCCAGTCCTTTTTCTTAGGAAGTGACAGGCAGTGTGGAAAGGCAGGCTTATTTGTCATCAAGCTGCCGGTTTTTATCAATGCAGACCACATCTCTGTGACATCTGTGACTATCCCTTGGACAGTTAGGCGAGAGGAGGATCTCCTGGTGGACCCAGGGTTACTCTTTCTTAGGTTAAGAGAAAATTCCTTTTTCTAGGATCATGGCGATCAAAGAGTAGTCATCCTGTTATATAGACAACTCCATCCCAGCTCCACCCTCACAAGTTTTGTAACCTTGGACAAAGTTTGAACATTTTAGTGCTTCTGTTCCCCGTCTGTAACATGGGGAGAGATTATAGTCAGTAGCACCAGCTCTAAGGGCCTGCGAGGACCTCAGCAGTTCACACAGGTAACTGCCTCATGACCTGGCACCTAGTGTGCACACTGCCCTCTCCCTTGGGGTAGAATTTTAAAATTCTGGCTAAAGAGATGCTTTTCCATAAAAGTGGCCACATGGAACTCTCCATATCTAAGAAGTTTTCAGATTTGGTCTAATTCCTCTCCCCCCGAGCAGGAACCTGCAACCTTCCTTCCGCAAAGGGCCACATGGTAAATAAACATTGTAGACTTGCAGGCCACAGTCTGTCCTGACCCTCTGCTGGCAGTTGTAGCTGGAAAGCAGCTGCAGCCCTCAGGGAAGCGAGGCCACGTGGTAGCGTGGCCCTGTGCCAGGGCAGCTCGGGGGAAGCCCTGTGGAGACACAGGCCCCTAGGCTCCAGAGTGCTGACTTCTGGTGAATTCTGGATGGTTCTCCCTCACGCCCAGGTCCACCCTCCCCTCAAGGTTGCAGTCTCCACCTGAAGGAAGCTGCCGGATGACCGGAGGAGACCTTCTCTTGGAAGGCTAGCATCCATGCCCAGTGGCCTTTCTTGTATCAGGGCCCCCATTCGTCAGACTGTCTCTCGTTGAAGTTGGCATGGAGGACCCACACTCCAAGGCCAGGCCATTTTCCTCCCCTTGGAAATTTACTCAAGGCCAGACGTGGGCAGGTGGTGTGTGGTCAAGCGGCCGGCCTGTCGGGAGGCTAGATGCCAATTTGGGGTGTTTTGAGCTTCCTAGACATGGAGAGTTCTATGTGGCCACTTTTATGGAAAAGCATCTCTTTAGCCAGAATTTTAAACAAAGAGTAGAAGTTCTTGGTGAGAACAGAGGTGGAAAGGCCTACACTTTGGCTTCATGCTCACAGAAGAGAGGGGCTGCTGGCCGTCACTCCTCAGAGCAAGGGCCAGCCCTGCACGGTGGCCAGCTGCGGGTCTCTGCATTCTGGAAGCTTGTCAAAGCTCAGGCCATTCCTGGGTCAGGGCGGCCTGCTGCTTTCCTGGGGAACCCCAGCCACAGTGGGGAAGACTCCCTTTGCCCTATGTGACTCTAAGGACCCCACAGATATTTGCTTCCCAGGTGCTGTTGGAGCCCGACTGATGTGACCGAGACCCAGCACAAGCGTCATCCTGTTGTGCCTGTCCCTTGCTTGTGGAGTGGACTCGAGCCCAGGGCTCACCTTGCTGGCTCATTAGAATCTGGCTTCACTGGGCCTCGTTTGATCCAGAAAAGCCTGAGGCCAGGGCTTGCCTGCGCAGGGCTGGAGTGAGCAGGTGCTAGGCAAGCCTGCCCTCAGGGTGCCTTTCTTCCGTCCTCTGCAGGGCTACTCCTGCACTAGGAGGAAGCTTAGAAATAGCATGGGTGGGACCCAGAAAGAGAGCACCTGTGGGGAAGCCACAGTCACTCGTCAGCCTTACTAGTGAGAAACGGTGTTTCAGCAGTGGCTGCCTGAGCTGCCTCAGATAGAAAACTGGTATTTTTGTATCTTGGCACTGGAACCATAACTAATACCTGTAATGATGGACGGTGTGGACCTAGGTTAGGCCATCTTGGGAAAGGAGAGTTTGGGTTTTGTACCGGCAGTCCCGGGTTCTGGGTGAAGTGAATGGAACCATGCAAGGTAAAACGGGATGCTGAAGGCCACGTGGGCCATCCATGCAGAACGCTGGGGATGGGGAGGGGCAGCAGGCTGTGCTTAGCACTCCCACCGTACGCTTGTAGGAGGAAAACCACTAGCAGGTACCCACGAGGCCTCGTGGCCACACACGCCCTCTCAGCCTGGATCCCCCCCATGTGTCTTGGCTGCAGGTTTGAACTGATGGGCATGTGCTGGCAGTACAACCCCAAGATGAGGCCTTCCTTCCTGGAGATCATCAGCAGCATCAAAGATGAAATGGAGCCTGGCTTTCAGGAAGTCTCCTTCTACTACAGCGAGGAGAACAAGCCGCCCGAGCCAGAGGAGCTAGACCTAGAGCCGGAGAACATGGAGAGTGTCCCTCTGGACCCCTCAGCCTCCTCGGCCTCCCTGCCACTGCCCGACAGACGCTCCGGGCACAAGGCTGAGAACAGCCCCGGTCCTGGAGTCCTTGTGCTCCGCGCCAGCTTCGACGAGAGGGAGCCTTTCGCACACATGAACGGGGGCCGAAAGAACGAGCGGGCCTTGCCGCTGCCCCAGTCTTCGACCTGCTGAGGATCCCAAGTCCGTGCAAACAGTAACGTGTGTGCACACTCAGCAGGGTGTGGGGGGAGAGAGCAAGTTTTAACAATCTATTCATAAGACTCCTGTACCTCAGTGGATCTTCAGAACTGCCATTGCTGCCCACAGGAGACAGCTTCTCTGCAGTAAACACATTTGGGATGTTCCTTTTTTCAATATGCAAGCAGCTTTTTATTCCCTACCCAAACCCTTAACTGACATGGGCCTTTAAGAACCTTAACGACAACACTTAATAGCAACAGAGCACTTGAGAACCAGTCTCCTCACTCTGTCCCTGTCCTTCCTCTTCTCTGTCTCCCTCTCCCTTTTGCTCTCTCACTTTTCTCTCTCTCTCTCTGCTTCATAATGGAAAAATGATTGCCGCAAGTCCAGCCAGGAAGCCCTTTTTATCAGTTTAAGGAATTGGCTGTCCCTCTGACCCCCATGCAGCCCCTGTGCACACCGCCGGACACCATAGGTCATCACAAAAAAACACGTTCAGATGGAAATTTTTACCTTAATCTTTCCCTTTTTAGGGATCTGAAATTTACAAAGGGCCATTGTTCATCCAAGGCTGTTACCATTTTAACGCTGCCAAATTTGGCCAAAATCCTGAACTCTCCCCTCACCGTCCCTGTGCTGATTCCTTGTGTCCTGAGGCATGAGCGAGCGTGGCATCTGATTGCTCCGTGTGAGAGACACGGTGGTGACACGCTCTGACTGCCCTGCTATGCTGCTCAACGCCACGTGCACACAGGTCTCATTGCTTCTGACTAGGTTATTATTTGGGGGAACTGGACACAGGGGGACTTTTGCTCAGTAAAGATAGGAGAAGCTGAACCAGCTTCCCTGCCCCAACCCCCAAGAATCTGGAGGCAATGGGCCCTGGGCAGCCTGGAGGACAGGCTTTGAGTCAAGGCGGCTCCATTCCTGCTCCTCTCCTGGCCCCAGCTCCCCCACCCGCCCCCAAGTACACAAATGGGAAGGGGTTTCCAGGGACTCAGCCCAACTGTTCATGCAGGCTTGCAGGGAAGGAAATTCAAACACCACAACAGCAGTAAGAAGAAAAGCAGTCAATGGATTCAAGCATTCTAAGCTTTGTTGACATTTTCTCTGTTCCTAGGACTTCTTCATGGGTCTGACAGTTCTATGTTAGACCATGAAACATTTGCATGCACACCGTCTTTAATGTCACTTTTATAACTTTTTTACGGTTCAGATATTCATCTATACGTCTGTACAGAAAACAAAACAAGCTGCTATTTTTTTTGTTCCTGATCTTTGTGGATTTAATCTATGAAAACCTTCAGGTCCACCCTCTCCCCTTTCTGCTTACTCCAAGAAACTTCTTATGCTTTGTACCAGAGTGCGTGACTTTCTTCCTCTTTTCCCTGTAATTGATACTTCTACCACATAATTTGCCATGAACTGTTTGATGCCTTTTTATAAATACATCCCCCTCCTTGCTCCCACCTGCCCCGTTAGTTGTTTTCTAACCCATAGGCTCTGTGGGCACGAGGCGGAAAGAGGGCCGGGCACCCGCCCTGAGAGGGCCGCACTCCTCCCCCCAGCCCGCCTTCACAGCAGCGGAGTCTGTTACAGTGCAAGACATAATAAAAACTCAGGTCAGAAAAACAAAGGTTAAATCCTTCACACATCTTTGTTCAGTGTTTCCACTCACCACGGTCGAGAAGCCTCACCCTCTCTTTCCCTTGCCTCTGTTTAGGTTGTGACATACATATCTCTATTTTTTTAATTCTTGGGTACAACAGCAGTGTTAACTGCAGACACTAGGCATTTGGATTCCTATTTTTAATGGCTATTGAATCCTTTCATCCCACGAAAAACAGCTGCTGAGTCCAAGGCAGCAGCCGAGCGTGGTCCGGCAGGCCCTGCTGTGGCCCCTGCCATCACCCTCACCAGGCCGACCGACCTGTCTTTGGAACCAGAATACCCCCAAGGGACCTCCTTCATGCTGGCGGCGAGCGGGACCCCAGGATCCGGGGAGGCATCCTCAGGGCTGTGCCGGCCGGAGGAGCGCCAGGTCGGGGCAGCACAGATACCACAGTGGCCCAAGAGCCCCTTGGCTCCCTGCCGGGGGACCAGGGCTGTGGCACTGGCCCACTTTCCCTCGGCCAGGAATCCAGGTCCTCGGGGCTCAGGGGTCCTGTTTTGTTTCATTTTTAGCACTTCTCACCAGAGAGATGACAGCACAAGAGCTGCTTCTGGGATGGGAATGTTTAGGAGTAAGAAGAAAGCTGAGATACAGCGATTGCTAGTTGTGACTGAAGAGAAAACACAAAAGAAAGTCTGTAGTGCTTTTTTGTTTATCAGCAGTTTGTCTCACTGCTTTCTCTAGCCTCTACCCCATAGCATGTTCCCTTAAAAAAAAAAAAAAAAAAAAAAAAAAGAATTAGAAAGGTACTGTATGTAGGAGTTTTCTTTTATCTTGTGATAGCAGTTTCAGTCACTGTAGAGAAGCCCCATTATGAATTTAAATCCCAAGGAAAGGATGTGTGTATGTGTGTGATGGGACAGTTTTTGATTTTTTGGGTTTTTTTCCCCCAAACATGTATCTACTCTACCTCACTCTTGTTTTTTATGTGTGTATATAGATGAAAGAATACATCTCACGTTTCTCAGTACCTGACAACAGGCCGTTGATACTGGTAACCTCATCCACGCCACAGGCTCCACACCAGGTGATGCAGGGAGAAGCCAGGCCGAATTCCGGGGTCAAAGCAACACTAACTCACTCACCTCTGCTCGTTTCAGACAGCTTGCCTTTTTCTGAGATGTTTTGTTTTGTGTTGCTTTTTTTCTTTTTCTATCTTGATTTTCACCAAGGTGTTAGGATTTTCCTCCTCCTAGCTGGGTGGCCCCATGAGGCCAAGGAGGGCCCCAGAGCACACCTGGGGGGCCACCAGGCTGTCCCTGGTTGACTGTCTTTGGAACAAACTGCTTCCATGCAGATCAAATGATCAACACACTTCGTCCTTAAGAGAGCAATTGTTCGCAGGGTCTGAGGTCAGGAAGGCGTCCAGGCAGCACAGTCTGTGACAATCCTGTGGGGAAAAGCGTGGTGCATTGGGTGTGCCCCCCTCGCTGCTGCTGTAGCCCTGGAGGAGGCCTGCACCGAGGCAGGGACGTGCTGCCACGACTGCTGTATTCCTTCAGTACAAAGGTGCAGCAGCAGCTGAAGAGTGAGGTCCACCCGGCCTGCACGCCAGAATGCAGAGGTTCCTGACCTCACAGCCTGTCCCTGATAGAACGCACACAGGAGCAGAGCGCCCTCCTCCTGCAGGCTGCCCTCTCAGCTTCTCCTTCACCTCCTCCTCCCCTAGGGGTAGAAAGAAATGTACCAAATCTTCAGGCTGGAAAGGCCAGTGGTCAGCGCTGAACCTCCATGAGCATCACACCTCCTGCCTGGGCTGTACCTCCGTCTGTCCCTGGTCCTGCTGCTCACAGGACAGACGGCTCACTCCCCGCTTCCAGCAGCTGCTCTTACAGGCACTGATGATTTAGCTGGGAAACGTGGTGGGTAGCTTCCCGCAAGTGCAGATGGCTCCTCTGCAATCCCAGGCTGACTGAATTCGCTCAGGAGCCGTTTCCCTCCTGCCAGAACGCGGCCCATCTCTCCCAAGACCCCAGGGATCTTAAGGTCTTTCAGAAATACTGTTTGATCAGGGTTTTCTTCTTCCACACTGTAGGTGACCCCTTGGAATTATGGCCTCTCCTCTCTTTTGCACATACCTACCGGTTTCCACAACTGGATTTCTACAGATCATTCAGCTGGTTATAAGGGTTTTGTTTAAACTGTCCAAGCTATGTCATTTTGTTTTTATGTAGGTGGCTTTTAAGTAGAAAGAAAACACTAACAGTGTAGTGCCCATCATAACAAATGCTTCAGAAACACTTCAATAAAAGAGCAAACTTGGCTTGTGTGACGGTGCAGTCAGTTTACTGGACCAACCCACTCACCTTGACCTATACGAAGGCGGCATCTGTCCTCAGTTCTAGCCTAATTTCACGCTGATTTTTCCACCTCTTCTTGATTTTTCTCTCTCGTATGTTCCAAATAATCTTACCAAGCTGAGTTGTGGCATTTTCCATGAAACCTCCTCCTGCCAGCAGCTCACACTGCTTGAAGTCATGTGAACCACTGAGGCGCATCATGGAATTGATGTGAGCATTAAGACATTCTCCGCACAGCCCTTCCCTGAGGCAGCAGGAGCTGCTGTGGACTGGAGACGTTGTTGAACTTGAACTGTGTGAGACTCAGACCACCCCAGGTCTCCTTCGTGGGATGTCATGACATTTGACATACCATTGGAACGAGCCTCCTCCTTGAAAGATGGAAGACCGTGTTCATGGCTGACCTGGCCTCCTTCCGGCCTGTTTCTTAAGATGTGGAATCACATTTCGATGGTAGGAAAAGTGGCTTCGTAAAATAGAAGAGCGGTCACTGTGGAACCGCCAAATGGCACGAGGCTCAGTGCAAGTGGGTGTGCTTTGGGATAAAAGATTTATGAGCCGACTACTCTGTGGCATCAGATTCTAGGCCAGTTTGTTCCACTGAAGCCTCTCCCATAGTAGCCCTCCTCTGCAGGCTGATGGCCGGACAGCTTGCAAGTGGCTCTGTGGCAAGAGCACACTGAGATCAGATGGGTCGGAAGGCTGGGATGCTTGTCCAGTGTCCTCAGCTATCACTGTTGGTTCCTCCAGAGTGGCCAGATGGCATTGGTCGCCACTCCCTCCCAGTGACAGTGACCCGCTGTGGCATACCTTGGCCCATTCCAGCAGTCCCAGTTATGCATTTAACATTCGGGGTGTGTTCTTTTTGTTCATGTTATTCTGTGTTGTCAGTTGTCTTTTCATTTCCTGGGCTAAGCAGCATTGGGAGATGTGGACCAGAGATCCACTCCTTACGAACCCATGATGAAAGTCACTCTTTCGTACTCCACTCTGAAGTAGTTGGCAGTACAAGTGAGACCTTCAAGAGAGGATGTTATTTAGACTGAACCTCTGTTGCCAGAGATGCTGAAGATACAGACCTCGGACAGGTCAGAGGGTTTCGTTTTTGGCCTTCATCTTGGATGACTGGTTGGTCATTTGGAGAAGTGAGTGCCCCTTGATGGTGGAATGACCAGGTGGTAGGTAGGAAACCATTGTCAGAGGGATCCTGGCACAGAAGCATCACGAGGAGCAGGGTGCGGGGCTTGGAGGAAATGTGGGCAATGTTTTGAACTTGATGGTTTCTGAAGCTATCAGACTTCTGAAGCTATCAGACTCTGAAGCTATCAAGGCTCAGCCGTCATCCATGGGCATTTGGTTTCAACAAAGAAACCTAACATCCTACTCTGGAAACTGATCTCGGAGTTAAGTCGAATTGTTCAAGAGAACTACATCACACTCGTCAGTTGTAGTTCCGGGGCGTGACTTTAGGGGTTTTTTTTTTTCTGCAAGAGCATAAATGATCACTCATTTGTATGTCCACGTCTGTGTGTCTGCATCTTTCTGGTCAACATTGTTTTAACTAGTCACTCATTAGCCTTTTCAATAGGGCTCTTAAGTCCAGTAGATTACGGGTAGTCAGTTGACGAAGATCTGGTTTACAAGAACTAATTACATGTTTCATTGCATTTTTGTAAGAACACAGAATAATTTTATAAAACGTTTGTAGTTTATAATTGCTGAAAATAATTTAAAGACACTTTTTTTCCTCTGTGTGTGCAAATGTATGTTTGTGATCCATGTTTTTTTTAGGACACCTGTTTACTAGGTAGCTTTACAATATGCCAAAAAAAGGATTTTTCCCTGACCCAGGCCGTGGTTCACCCTCTTTTCCCCCCAGCACTTTGTGCCCTAGTTTATAACAATGGAATGATGATCATTTAAAAAGTAGTTCTGTATCTTCAGTACCTTGGTCTTCCAGAACCCTCTGGTTGGGAAGGGGATCATTTTTTACTGGTCATTTCCCTTTGGACTGTAGCGACTTTAACAGATGGAAAGAACCTCATTGGCCATGGAAACAGCAGAGTGTTACAGCCCAGCAGTGCGTGGCACCGTTCAGCATCTGGTTGGGTTGGTCTGGCTGCTGTCATTGTCATGCAGTGCCATGGAGATGGGAAGATTTCACTGCACAGATGATGGTTTTGAGGGTGATCACATGAAAGAGGACAGCTCTGAGGCATGCAGGCCATTTGCTTACATGCCTCTTATCATGATTAATGCTTTGTTAGAACACGGGAGAGACCCTATTTGATTTAAGGCAGAACACCAAAGACACGTATTTCTAATACAGATTTAAAGATGCTTTTTAATAAGAACCACAGCATAGACAAAAATTGGTTTGAAGGTTTGACTCCACGTCCTCTTACCCCCAGGGGATTGTTGGCCATGTCTACCCAACTCCACAATACTTCTATTGTGGGAATCACCTAGGGTTTCTGCACTACACAGGAGAAAGATCCAGAAACTCTCTGGGTTTTGTCTTCAACTTTTCATTTGGATGTTTGGCGTTGCAGGTGGAAGAGGTGCCTGGGAAAACACCTGTCTGCTTTCTAAGCCAGTGAGGTTGAGGTGAGAGGTTTGCCAGAGTTTGTCTACCTCTGGGGATCCCTTTGGGAGAAAAAAATCAAACCAGAAGGCGGGATGGAATGGATGCACCACAAACAATGCATTTTCTGAATTTTCTTGTTTAAAAAGTTTTTTTTAAAAAAGTTAAAGGTAATAACATGGCCAATTTGTTACATAAAGTGACTTTCTGTGTGTAAATTATTCCTTTAAAAATCCTGTTTATATAAAAAAATCAGTAGATGAAAAAAATTTCAAAATGTTTTTGTATGTTCTGTTGTAAGACTTTATTCCTGTTATTGCGATATACTCTGGATTCTTTACATTATGAAAAAAAGAAACTTTGTCTATTTTGAATGGCTGAAGCTAAGGCAATGTTAGTTTTCTCTTACTCTGCTTTTTTCTAGTAAAGTACTACATGGTTTAAGTTAAATAAAAGAATTCTGTATGCATTTCTGTCTCTGGTTTTGTTCACCCCCTCCCGGAAGCATCACTCCACTGGTGGCAGGGAATCTGAGCTACGTGGGGCACATGTGTTCACACATGTCGCCTGGAAGTATTCTCCACGAAAGCATTGCCTCGTCTCTGACAGCTAGCTTTCTCAGCATGCAAATTGCTGGTGAGGATGACAGGGAAGCTATTCTGTTTCTCACTCCATTAAATTATCTGGAAAGACATTTGAATACATAAATTACGGAAATCTGTACTGCAGTTCTGAGTGATTTGTGGATTTTTTTTCCCCTATATTTTCCACTGACAACAGTCAGGCCAAGGCAAGTCTGATCTGCATGACTCCAGAGCAGAGGACTTCATTTCTTCACATTTCCCATGTGCTTTTTGGTCTTTCACAGCTGACATGCCCGCCTCCGGCGGGTGCTGGTGAGAACCCAGTGGGCTGTGGCTCACTGGAGGAGCTCCAAGTCTTGTTACTTTCTAGCTGCTGCCTAGTGATCTCTGCCTGCCCCCAGGGACACTACAATGTAAATATCATTTTTGTCAGGGGATATGGCTATGGCAAGGTGTAAATGTTCCAGAATCAGACCAAGGCTTCCTAGACTCATCAGGAGGAGAAGGTGGTCATTTCCCTCAACTTCGTCACTGGATATTATGCTCCAATAGCAAAATTAGGCCAGAAGAAGAAGAGCCGCATAGCAATGTGTAGGTAGGGGAAGTAAACCAAAGGCCACGGTTAACTCAAACCTGTCAAGCCTCAGAAGTGTTTGCTACTAAAAGCAAAAGGCCTTTCTGAAAGGGGATTCTCAGCTGGGTACGGTGGCTCGTGCCTATAATCCCAGCACTTTGGGAGGCCGAGGCGGGTGGATCACTCGGGTTCAGAGACCAGCCTGGCCAACACAGTAAAACCATCTCTACTAAAAATACAAAAAAGTGGCATGGTGGCGGGTGCCTGTAATCCCAGCTACTCGGGAGGCTGAGGCAGGAGAATCACTTGAACCCAGGTGGCGGAGGTTGCAATGAGTCAAGATCACACCACTGTACTCCAGCCTGGGCAACAGAGTAAGACTATCTCAAAAAAGAGGGGACTCTTAAGCTTGGCATTGCTTTTGGGTTATTGCTCACTGTTGTCACTGAGTGCCTGGGACTCAGGGGATTTTCATTAGGTGACTGATGACAAGGTCTCAATGCTGAGGCTGGAAAGCCCAACATGGCCTCCCGCTTTCCTGGGCAGGTTGATGCTACACTTCCGGGTTGCCACAGTGCCAGCTGCACTTGGCCTTCCCAGCCAGGAGGAGCAGCAATGTCTTAGGATGAAGGTGGTGGGTCTTTATAAGTGTTAGAACCTTTCCCCTCCATGCTATTTCTTAAGACTGCAAGCCCTCAAGAGCTATTTCTGCATTGACCCCCCCCAAGTCCAGGTTCCATACTCAGATGTGTGACTTAATGTCACTGAAGGACTTTCACATCTACTCTCTTACAAGATGTTCACAATCACCCATCAAAGGAAGGATTTTAATTAATTACTCTCATAGATGAACATACAGGCATGCCCAAGACCCCCCCACCCCCGGCCAGCTATTATATGACCAACCCAGGCCAGTCACGGTGGCTCATGCCCTTAATCCCAGCACATTGGGAGGCCAAGGCAGGTGGATCACAAAGTCAGGAGACCGAGACCATCCTGGCCAACATGGTGAAACCACATCTCTACTAAAATACAGAAAATTAGCCAGGTGTGGTGGTGTGCGCCTGTAGTCCCAGCTACTCAGGAGGCTGAGGCAAGAGAATTGCTTGAACCCAGGAGGCAGAGGTTGCAGTGAGCCGAGATCGCACCACTGCACTCCAGCCTGGTGACAGAGCAAGACTACGTCTAAAAAAAAAAAAAGACCAACCCAGGACTCAGCCTTTTCTGCTGTGGTTCTCAAACTTCAGCACTGCCAGAACTAAGCAGGCTCTGTGCACACTGACAAGAGATGCTGGGCGAGGTACACAGGAGCCTTTGGGCTACTACCTGGAGAACTTCAGAGGCCACAGAGAGGGAAATTGTGGGGAAGTTCATGAAGGGGGAGTGCTGGGCCTCCTAACTGGATAATATCTAAAAATTTAAAAAATGTTACGGCATGCTGCCGAGCAGTCTGAAACGTAACACTGGAGCCCAGTCCTGGAGACCTCTTGCTTGCCAGTGTCCTGGGACAGAATTGCCTACGGCACAGGCAGATCAAATTCCCAACACGCAGCCAGATCTGTGCACACCACCCAGCACCACCTGCCCCTCCCCGCCAACCTGCGGGCTTTGATCGGTTTTCTAGCAAATGATCCAGGTGTACTTGCAAAGAGAGTCCTCTAAAGGCTGCTCCAAATGTAAAACGTGTGCTGGCAGCCTTGACTGGTTCCTTTTGTGTTTTGGTTTCTTTGTTTTGAGACAGGGTTTTGCTCTTGTTGCCCAGGCTGGAGTGCAATGGTGCAATCTCGGCTCACTGCAACCTCCACCTCCTGGGTTGAAGTGATTCCCATGCCTCGGCCTCCTGAGTAGCTGGGATTATAGGTGCCTGCCACCACACCTGGCTCATTTTTTGGTAATTTTAGTAGAGACAGGTTTTCACCGTGTTGGCCAGGCTGGTCTTGAACTCCTGGATGATCAGCCCACCTCGGCCCCCACAAAGTGCTGGGATTACAGGCGTGAGCCACCGCACCTGGCCTGGTTCCTTTGCTACGAAGCTGCAAATGCTTTTCTTAACAGTGAATGAATCTGAACGCTAAGTGAATTTTTTAAATGTAGTCAAGTGAAAAATGGTTGTTGTAAGCACACCAACATAACACGAATTTCCCAGAGCTTAGCTGTCTTCACTCACTTCCTCAAAAAAAAAAAAAAGCAATGTTACCAATGGAACTCCCAATGGAAATCTGCCCTAGGAAACACTGAACAGGTAGAATCCTGCTGAGAGAAGCTTGGCGCGAGACCCAGTGCCATGTCATAAAAGCAAAACAAAAGATGAAACAGAAAGGAGATTCTGTTTTGTTTTTGTTTTTTCTTTCTTGAGATGAGAGTCTCGCCCTGTCGCCCAGGCTGCAATGCAGTGACGCAATCTTAGCTCACTGCAACCTCCACCTCCTGGGTTGAAGCGTTTCTCCTGCCTCAGCCTCTTGAGTAGCTGGGACTACAGGCGCACACCACCACACCAGGTTAATTTTTCTATTTTTTTTTTTTTTTTAGTAGAAACAGGGTTTCACCATATTGGCCAGGCTGGTCTCGAACTCCTAACCTCATGATCTGCCCGCCTAGGCCTCCCAAAGTGCCAGGATTATAGGCGTGAGCCACCGCAACTGGCTGAGATTCCATGGAGAGACTAAGTCCAGCTATTAACCTGTGCTTTACGACCACATACTACCCGTGTGGATATAAAATGGTGCAGCTGCTTTGCAAAACAAAATGGCAGTTCCTTAAAAAACTGAGAATTAGCATTGAATCCAGGAATTCACCTCTGGGTATTTACCTGAAAGCAAGAACTTGAACTCGTATTTGCACACCACTGTTTGTAGCAGCATGATTTGCAATTACCAAAAGAGGCAAGCAACCTGAGCGTTCATCTACAGATGAATGAATAAAATGTGGTGGATGCATACGCTGGAATATTATTCAGCCTTAAACAGAACGCAGTCCTGCCCCATGCTACAACACGGATGAACCTGGAGGACATGACGCTGAGTGGAATACGCCAGACGCAAAAGGACCCGTGCTGCATGATTCCCTCATACGAGGTACCTAGAGTCAGATTCATAGGGATGCAGGTGGGATGGTGGGTGCCAGGGGCCGGGAGGAAGAAGGAATAGGGAGTTCACAGGTATAGGATTTCAGTTTGAGATGAGGAGAAAGTTGTGGAGATGGATGGTGGTGACGATTATACAACAAGTACATGTACTGAATACTACTGAACTGTACACTCAGAAATTATTAAAATGAGTAAGTGGTAAAAGGGGGAAACACGGAGGCAGAGAAACCAAACAGTAGTGCCTCCGTGGCTCTGAGGGTACCAGGACCAGGTTACACAAGCTGGGAGGCCAGGAATGCGGGCCCTAGAGCAGTGGCTGTGTCTGTGCTTCCGTAGGCCTCTGCAAAACAGGTCTGTGGCCCCAGAGTCTGGGCAGGATCACACAGACCCACTGTGTAGATGTCTGGAAGAAAACAGATGACTCGGATTTCTTCTTTTTTTTTTTTTTTTCTGAGGTGGAGTCTCACTCTGTCTCCAGGCTGGAGTGCAGTGGCATGATCTGGGCTCACTGCAACCTCCACCTCCCAGGTTCAAGTGATTCTCCTGCCTCAGCCTCCCAAGTAGCTGGGACTACAGGTGTGTGCCACCACACTTAATTAATTTTTGTATTTTCAGTGGAGATAGGGTTTCACCATGTTGGCCAGGGCAGTCTCAATCTCTTGAACTCGCGATCCGCCCACCTCAGCCTCCCAAAGTGCTGAGATTACAGGCGTCAGCCACCGCACCCAGCCTCATATTTCATTTTATTGTCATGAAAAGCCTAACTGAAGCTAGTTTATCCCTTGTGAAACGTCCACCTTCCAGAATGTTCTTTTTCCCGACAATAAAATAACCCTTCGTGATTTTGTTGGGCTGATTCGGAGTTTTTACCCCTTTGTCTTATGAGCATTTTTGAAAAACATTTCTCAATGCACAGTTGAACGGTACACACAGGATTCAAACATTTAATGTTCTCTAAAGGAGCAATCCCCCGGTCAGTTCCCTTTGGTTAGAACGACCATGGTTGAGTTTTCTTTGAAACAGGCTTTGCGCCTGGGTTTTCCCACACTCCTCCAGCATTTCCTGGATGATGACTTGCAAGGCTCTTCCCAGCAGACTGGCCGGGAGCCTGCGTGACAGTGGAGGGACACCAATGAGTGCCGCACAGCCCTTTCCATGATGCAGAGAGAGGTAATAGGTATAATCACAGACAAATCTGCAACCACAGGAAATGCCACATTAATTCCTGGACCAGCCTCTAACCTCAGTGAAACATAAGCAGAAGTGGCAATGCAACACCCACAAAGCAGAGGAGGGAGGACTGCCATCCAAGGGAGACTTACGTTGTGTTATTTCACCTCAGAAAGAACATGGTGCCAGGGATGAGCTGCGGAGAGCCTGGCTCTTGGCCTCATGACCAGCAAGTGGCCACGACAGAAAGGGATCATGTATTCCACCAACCAGCCCACAACACCTGCATTCCAGTGAATCCCTATGATTTTTTTTTTTTTTTTTTTTGAGATGGAATCTTGCTCTGTTGCCAGGCTGGAGTGCAGTGGTGCGATCTCAGCTCACTGCTACCTCTGCCTTCTGGGTTCAAGCAATTTCCCTGCCTCAGCCTCCCAAGTAGCTGGGACTACAGATGAAAACCACCATGCCCAACATTCATGAAATGTTAGTAGCTCTGGAAGTCTGCCTTCCTATGTCTTCTCCTAGATCCACACACAAAAGACCATGTGTCCACAGGGAGGTCTCACAATGAGACCTCAGGCAAGGTGCAAGCAACTGTGCTGACCTGCACACAGCAAAGACAGGGAATCTGGGGGCAGCGCCGGACAGCCAAGTGGCCAGCTGGACGGTACAGGAAGGCTTCTTGGAGGTCGGGGGGGGGGGGATGCTGAAGGCTATTGCTTCTCTCCTACCTGCTCAGAGTCCTAACACCCACAGAGCATGGCTGCCCGCATCTGACCTCAACATCCCCCACAGCTCCGCGTTTGCAGACTGCCTTCATCCAGACCCCTGACTCCAGAACATCTGAGCTGCCCGCTAGGCACACGCTGCCCTCGGGCCAGAAGCCCCAGATGTCAGTGTCCCAGTAGCCTCGGTTCTTGCTAGACTGTTCCAGAATGATCGCCTTGGCAAAGGTGTCCATGCCCATGTGCACGGCTAGCTGTGTGAACAGGCAACAGCAGAGAGACCCCAGGAGAATGAGGCCCACCCTGCTCACCAGATGTGCAGAAGGACTACTCCTGGAGAGAGCACGGCTCCATGCAAAACATCTCAAACCCCAAATCCACCAGAAACCCCACGGTCCCCCACCACGGTCTCCTAAATAATATGGCTAGAATGAAAAACACCTGGGTTCTTTCAGCTGAATAAAAACTCATGCTGAATCTACATTAAATTACTTTTTATTTCAAACTATTCTTACAGAGTAATGTATTCTCTTTTTGTGGGGGAAGGGCTGGAGGGAGGAGAGGCAAGCTGGTACGTGGTGAGGCTACCATAGGAGGCGCTTCGTGTTTTGATGGAATCCTGCATCTTCTTATTATACTTAATTTTATTTATTTATTTTTATTTTTGTGAGACGGAGTCTGGCTCTGTCACCCAGGCTGAAGCACAGTGGCAGTCTTGACTCACTGCAACCTCCGCTTCCCGGGTTCAAGCGATTCTCCTGCCTCAGCCTCCCGAGTAGCTGGGATTACAGGCATGCACCACCACGTCCAGCTAATTTTTGGATTTTTAGTAGAGACAGGGTTTCACCACATTGGCCAGGCTAGTCTAGAACTCCTGACCTCAAGTGATCCGCCTGCCTCAGCCTCCCCAAGTGCTGGGATTACAGGCGTGAGCCACCATGCCCGCATCCTGCATAATTTTTAAAATGAAACTTTAATAAAGGAAGTTAGTAGCAGTCCAATGAAATCTTGTTAGAATTTATTCAAGCTGATTATTCTTCCTTTTTGAAAAACAGCTGCCCAATATTTTATCAAGACATCCGGAGCACTCTCTGAATGGCTTGATGTTGTATGTTTTATTAACCTCATCATCTGGTCCTTGTTTGGGGAATTTTTTTCA
>PVKV010019892.1:0-41065 GCA_004027835.1 Alouatta palliata | reverse complement strand
TCCCCCCTCAGGTCCTTCCCCCTCAGATCCTTCCCCCTTAGATGCTTCTGCCTCTGATAGTTTCGCCCACAGACCCTTCCCCCTCAGATCCTTCCCCTTTAGATCCTTCCCCTTTAGATCCTTCCCCCTCAGATACCTCCGTTCTTGCCCTCAGATCCTTCCTCCCCCCTGCAATCCTTCCCTGTGGGATTCCTCTGCCCTCAGATCCTTCCTCCCCCCAGTCCCCATCCCTGCAATCCTTCCCTGTGGGATTCCTCTGCCCTCAGACCCTCACCCCTGGGATCCTTCCCCCACCCCTCTGCAATCCTTCCGACACTTCGCCCCTCAGATCCTCCCCATCCCCCACCCCCCGCAATCCTTCCCCCTCGGATCCTTCCACCTTCAAATCATTCCACCCTCAGCTCCTTCTACCCTAACCTCCACGAGATGCCTCCACATTATCTACTTGAGTGGCGGCAGCTGGGCAGAAGCTCTGTGACCGCGGGTCCCCTGCTCCTGTTCCCGTGGTGCCTACCCACACCTGGAACCCACAGAGGGCCGGCCACTGCAGGGCAGGAAGAGTGGTCACTGCTGGCTCTGGCAGTTACCTGGACATCCTAGTGTTGCTGTCACAAATTACAAGCAGGTGGCTTAGAATAACGAAGTCATTCTTTCACAGTTCTGGAGGCGAGAAGTCCAAAACGAAGGTGTTTCCAGGGCCACGCTCCCTCCAGAGCCTCTAGGGGAGCTTCTTCCTCGCTTCCCAGCTTCTGGTGGCCAAGCATTCCTTGGGTTTCAGCTGCAGCGATCCAGTCTCTGCTCCGTCTGCACACAGCACCCTCCAGTGTCTGATTTCCCTGTTTTTTGTTTGTTTGTTTGTTTTTGGTTTGTTTGTTTTTTGAGGCGTAGTCTTGCTTTGTTGCCCAGGCTGGAGGGCAGTGGCGTGATCTCGGCTCACTGCAGCCTCCGCCTCCCAGGTTCAAGCTATTCTCTGCCTCAGCCTCCCAAGCAGCTGGGGTTACTGGTGCCTGTTCCGACACCTGGCTAATTTTTGTATTTTTAGTAGAGACGGGGTTTCATCATCTCGGCCAGGCTGGTCTTGAACTCCTGACCTCATGATCCACCCACCTCCACCTTCCAAAGTACTGGGGTTACAGGCGTGAGCCATCTCGAATGGCCTAATTTCCCTGTTTTATTAAGGATACCAGTTTTGGATCAGGGCCCACCCTGGTTTGGGACAAGCTTGTTTTAGCTCAATTCCATCTGCAAAGAACCTGTTTCCAAGTATGATTCCATTCACAGGCACTCTCAGATCCTAGGACCTGGACGTATTTTTGAGGGAACATCACTCAACTCACAATGTGCCCATCGTTTGTGGGTTGCAACTGTCTCCTCCTAGTCTTGGGTTCTGTTTCCATTTTTTAATTAAATTTAATTTTTTTCTGCATCCATTTTCTGAAGGCTGTTTTGATAAGCAGAAGCTCATAGTTTTAGTGAAGTCATTTTATGAATATTTCCTTTTATGGTTAGTGCCTATTGTCCTAATGAAGAAATTTTTCCCTCCCTGAGACTAGAATAATCTACTTTATTATCTTTGAGCTGCTTTATTGTTCTGCTTTTCCAGCTTAGGTTTATTCACCTGGTGTAGACTTCTCTGTGTAATGGGAACAGGGATCAGGCTCACTGTTTCTGATGTGGACAGCGGTTTATTGAGAGGCAGCCATGTTGCAAGTCGGCGTTCATGTGTGCAAAGTGTGTCGTGTGTGACTTTTTCCAGCACGCAGCAGCCCCACCCCACTCGATTTCTAATGTGTGCGGCAAGCCAGACCCCGGCAGATGAGACTCCTCCACATTCTTTTCCAAGACGCTTTGTGTGTTCCTGCCCCTCGGCCCCCATGTAGGATGACAGGCATGGTGGGCACGCCTGTGGTTCCAGGTGCTCAGGAGGCTGAGATGGTAGGACTGCTGAAGCCCAGGAGGCAGAGGCTGCAGTGAGCCAAGGTGGCACCACTGCACTCGGAAGAAGAAGGAAAAGGAGGAGGAGGAGGAGGTTGTCTAGAGCAGCTGCTGCTGGAAGCCTCCCCCAGCTTCATGGCCAGTCCTGGCTGGGGCTCTCTCCCCTGCAGTGATGTGGGGTCCAGAGGGGCTGTGGGGGTCAAGAAGGGACAGGAAGCGTCTGGCTGGACTTGCTGGGTTTGCCCAGGGAGGCTGGCCTGACCCCTTACAGCCTGTCCCCGGCTCTGGTGTGAGGAGCGTCAGGACCAGCTCAGGGCCCCCGGCTTCAGAGCCAGATGGCGTGGGTGTCCAGGGGACAGCCTGTGGACAGTGACCCTGTCTGTGTCTGGACAGGATAAGGACCTCTGTCCACCATGGTGAAGCTGGGCTGCAGCTTCTCTGGTAAGCCAGGAAAAGACCCTGGGGACCAGGACGCGGCTGCCACGGACAGTGTGCCTCTGATCAGCCCCTTGGATGTCAGCCAGCTCCAGCCGCCGCTCCCTGAGCAGGTGAGGTCCTGGGTGGCGTGGGGGCCCTTCTCAGGCTCCCCTGGAAACAAAGGGGTGTGGGGTGAAATTTGTCTAGATGTGGCCTCTTCCCAGGTGCAACAGAGCAAACGGAGGAAGGGCCGTGAGGGCCAAAACCCCAGTTGGCCAGGGGCACTCTGTGTGACCTCCTGGTCAGCTCCCATGTGCCAGAACGGGGCAAACTGGAGGACACGTAACTGGGAAATCACACACTGACTCCCAGCTAGCACCTGACCCACTTCCTGTCCGTAGAGCACTCCGCAGACAAGGCTCCCCACCCTTTCCCTTGGGGCATGGCTCTGTCCTGGGTTGAGCCTGAGACGGGGGTCCTTGGGCAAGTGACCAGTGGGGGTACTTAAAGCAGAAACTGGGGAGAAGCAGAGCTCAGCTGGAGCCCAGCCCAGTGTGACCCCCAGGGAGACGTGCGGCATGAAGGACACCCCTAGTTGTCCCTGCTGGAAGTGGGGGCAGCATCTATGCTGGGGACCCAGGGCAGGAGGACGACCCCTGTCGGCCAAGGGCACTTCTCCAGCACCCTGAGTCGGAGGCAGTGGCAGACTGAAGTGCTCTGTCCGCGGTCAGGCCAGGCCCGGGGCTGCCGTGGCTCCAGCAGACTTTCAGTGTCCACCTTGCCTTGGTCTCACTTTGTGGCTGCTGGAGCCTTGCCGTCCACTGAGACGGTCCTGGCAGATGGTCAGCGTCAGCACCACTGCCACGAAGCTGACCCTGGCTCCCTCTCCTCTCAGTTTAATGCTCTCTTGGGCCCCTGCCAGCTGCCCAGCGAGGCCATGGCCATCTCTTTTCACAGGTAGTCATCAAGACGCAGACAGAATACCAGCTGTCCTCCTCAGACCAGCTGAAGAAGTTCCCTGACCTGGAGGGCCAGAAGCCGAACTGCAACCACCCAGAGGAAGGGCGCAGGGTAACCACACCCACCCCACACACTGGAGATCAGGGCAGGGGGAGAAGGTGGAGGGCAGCTGGGGGTGCCTGGGCTCAGGCCGGGCCAGGCTGGGGGCCCCTTGCCCCGACTCTCAGGGAGGAGAAGGTGGCAGTGAGTCACCCCGCCCAGAGCTGGCCTCCGGCTGCCCTGCACCCATCAGGCTCCCTCTCGAGGCTGCAGGTGCTGGCAGAACGCAGAGCTCCCAAGATGTTTCTCTTCCTGGGAAGTGCCCACCTGCGCGGCTTGTCTGTGGCCCAGGGGTCACTGTCCATCTTCAGTGACTTACGGGCTTTCTACGTAATTCTTTCTTTCTGCCGTGTATCTGGGAAATATCTTCCTCATCCTCTTTTTTAAATCTCTCAACGTTATAATGATAGCTTCAGTCATGTTTAGTGGCCTGTTTGCAAAGCCTGTCATTCTTCAGTAGTAAGGTCGGCCCTAACCCCACCGTGACTGCTCGGGCTCCCGTCCCGACTTCACGTTCCATGTGCAGCTCATGTTGCTGCACCCACTGTGGGCAGCACCCTGGGAGGCCTGGTGAGTGCAGCCTCCGACTCACCTGAGGCCACAGCCCCCATCCCCTGTGGAGCCCACATCGCAGGGAAGCTGCAAATTCCCGAAAGACCCACCTGGGACAAAGGCCACATCACTTTACATGGTAGCAGATGTTTCCAGAATCCCGGTGGAGGGGCTGCCAGCAAGGCCTGGTCCCCAGGGGTGGCGCCTGCGCACTTGACTGTGCTGCTGACCCTTGGAAAAGTCACTAACTGCCTGGGGCGGGGGTGGGGCATCAAGACTGGGGGTGGTGGTGGTCCTGTGCTAACCCCAACCCCTGAAGGGCTCCCCACAAAGCCAGCCCCTACCCAGCGTGGCTGAGCCCCTCCCTGTCCTCCTGCCAGCTGCCCACGGGGCGCATGATTGCCTTCACCATGGCGCTGATGGGCTGCGTGCTGATCCTGTACAAGGCCATCTGGTACGACCAGTTCAGCTGCCCCAACGGCTTCCTGACTCGGGTAAGGGGCCCGTCTCTGCTGCGGAGTGGCCTCCCGTCCTCCTGTGGCCTCCAGTCGGGGAATGGCCGGGCTGCTCCCTGCTGCTAGGGGAACGTGTTCTCCAAATCCGTGCTCCTGTTACTTCTCCAGGACATGAGATCCTGTCTTTTGAAAACTTGATATTTGAATGATGACTTTCTCTAAGCCATCACTAAAGCAGAAGTCCCCCTCCAGCCGTCTCTCCAGGGGGACTTGTGCAAGATTTTATTTTTATGTAACATATTAATGCTCCTACATATTTCCTTCTTTATTGTTCTCTTTGCCAGTGATGGTTTTGCTTTTAGTGTGTTTCTCGAAAGCCTTTCATTTTTCAGAGGTGAAATCTGCCCCTTTTCCTTAACTCCATGGTTTATGCGCTGGAGCGCTCCGCAGAGGCCTCGCTGGGCTGGGCAGGTCCGCTGGCGTCTGCGCCCCACTCCCCGGGCGGCCCCCTGGCCCCGTGGCCCTCCACGGCCCTGAGTTCTGAGCCTGTGGCTGACGTCGGTGTCCGGAAACCATGGCCCCATTGGAAACGGGCCGCAGTGCCCCCAGCCTCGGAAGGCGGAGGGTCCGGGTCCAGGAGGGCTGAGCCCCGAGGCCCTGACCCGGCCCCTCCCGCAGCACAAGCTCTGCGCGCCGCTGACCCTGGAGATGTACTACGCCGAGATGGACCCGGAGCGCCACCGCAGCGTCCTGGCGGCCATCGGGGCCTACCCGCTCAGCCGCAAGCACGGCACCGAGCCGCCGGCGCCCTGGGGAGACGGCCGCCGCGCCAACAAGGAGGAGCGCAAGGGGCCCACCCAGGCTGGGGCGGCGGCGGCCACCGAACCCCCCGGGAAGCCGTCGGCGGAGGCGGAGAAGGAGGCGGCGGGGAGCGCGGCGCCCCCGCCCGCGCAGTGACTGTGTCCCGCCCCGCAGCCCAGCCCGGGGTAGGTGCGCGCCGCGGTGCTCCGGCCGGCTGGGCCTGGGGCCCTTCCTGGCCTCCCGCCACCGCTTCTGAGCCCGGGACCCCGGCCACCCTTTCCCCCTCCTCCCTCCCGGGGGCCGCCGACCCGGCCGGCGGGCACCTCTGGGTGGGGGTGCGAATCCCAGCCCGCGGGGGCCACGGGGCGGGTGAACGGGCGCGGGGTCCGCGGGGGGCTCTCAACCCTCGGGTCCTGTCTCCGCAGCGCCCCCCGCCAGCTCCTGTGACCAGCGCGCCGCCCCCGCTCTCCGCGTGTTCGTGTCTCGCCCCAGGCGCCCTCGCTCAGCCCTGCCCCCTTGGGTCTCTGACTCTGTGGCTTTTCTCTAAATAAATATTTCGCGTCGTCCGCCGGCGTCTTCCGTCTCTCCTGCGCGTTCCCTGCCCGGCTGGCCTTTCTCCCGCCCCTACCCGGCCAGAGGTGAGTGAGGCCGGCACTGTGCGCCCCCGGGGACCCCCGAAGACACTCCACGCCTCCTGTCCTGCCGGTTCCCGCCCCAACTACCTGGTTCTGGGCCTGGGCCCGGGGTGTCCTCCCTGACAGGAGTGTTTGGTTCCTGGCAGACCCCTGGTTCTGGGCACCCATGAGCAGCTCCTGGCCCCTATATGTGTGGCCCACAGGCATAAATGATCCAGTGAAGAAAGAAAGGGGTGCATGGGGGAGTCTGAGTGGGGAGTGGGGCCTAAGGAGGGGTGCGCTGGGCTCCTGCGGGCTGGGATCTCCCGAGTCCCTGGAGCGGGATGAAAGCTGATGAGGCTGAAAGGCCAGGGGAGCCTGGAGCTACTGTGAGTCACCCCCGCCCCATCCCCACCCCAGCCCCAGCCCCTCCCGGCACTGAGCGCTGAGGGGAATGGATTTCCAGGTAGATCTCGCCCACCACCTGCGCCAGCGCAGCCACTGCCGCTCTGCAGCCCTGCCCACACGTGCACCTGTCCTCAGCCCCTTTCGGGGAGTTGGGGCCTTGGGACAAAGGGCATGGGGTCAGGGGCAGCAGCAGAGCCTAGGTGGCTCACGGGGCCACAGGAAGCAGCTTCAGGCAGGAGGGGCCAGCAGTTCCTGCACTGTGTGGTGGAGGGTGGGGGTCTCACACACAGGTGGGATCCCCTTGGGAATCCCACCCTGATCCCAACATGGAGCCCAGTGACTTGGAGGACAGTCCAGGAAGGTCTCTGCAGCACCAGGGGTGAGGCCCAGAGCCAGTGCCCGAAACAGTGTCCAGGCTCCGTTTGCAAGTGGGACACAGGTTTCCAAAGGGGTCCCTTTTCACCCCCATCACCTCTGCCCCCCATTTCAGGGCTCTGCCATCAGGCCCCAGGGCTAGAGAGAATGCTGTGCAGGAGACCTGGGTGTGCTGAGTGCTGGGGTCCAGGTTTTCAGTCCCACTCGGGGGCCTTTCCCCCCTGTACCCCCTCCCTCTTCTACCTCCTGGCTAAAGCTGGAGCCAGGCAGAGGCAGCTCGTGTGCACAGGACAGGGCCCTGGCTATGAACTGGCCCCGCCTTGCCTCACCAGCAGGGATGCCAATGCGGATGCCTACTAGGAAGTGGGGGATGCTGAGGACCCAGGGAAGTGCCATCCCCCAGCGAGCAGGGAAAGACCCCGGCACGGCTGACCTGCTCTGGGCCCCGTGTCCCTGTGCTTCCCCCAGGCAGCCACACGTGCCAGGCCACAGTGCAGGATCCTGCTTCATCTACCCTGAGGCCACTTTGGGGCTTTCCGGGTGGACGCCAGGCAGGTCCAGACCAGCTGTCTCATCCTTACTAAATTCTTCCGTGGACACTCCAGTGAGTGGCCTGTAGAGGTAAACATGATGCAATTCCTTCAGTCAACTCAGAACACCCTTATTACATCAGAAAGGGGCCACCAGTCTCAGTAGAAAGACCCAATCCACACTGCAGGCACCAGGGCCCCTTGCAGTGTGGGCTTCTAAATTTGCATGAAGGAAAACTTTCTAATCACATTTATCTGGCTGAGCTGGGCGGTTAAACAGCCGAAGCTGCATTTTATTAGAGTAACTTTGGTTTTCAGGAATAAATAATAAATATACAGGCTGGGCGTGGTGGCTCATGTCTGTAATCCCAGCACTTTGGGCCGCCAAGGAGTGCGGGGCTGGGGGTGGGGCTGAAAACACTTGAGCCCCAGAGCTCCAGACCAGCCTGGGCAACATAGAGAAACCCATCTCTACAAAAAACAAACAAAACACACAAAAACAAAAAACTAGCCAGGTGTGGTGATGCAAGCACCTGCGCTCCCAGCTACTTGGGATGCTGAGGTGGGAGGATCACTTGAGCCTGGGAGTTCGACGTTGCAAGGAGCCGAGATTGCACCACTGCCCTCTGGGACAGAGTGAGACCCTGTCTCAAAATAATAATAAATAATAAATGTTCAGTATATGTGCGTGCGTTCTAGGATATTAATCAGGCATAAAGTCGTTACTGCAAACGAGTGCCATGATTTATTCCAAAACCGAGCTGGGGAGAGACGGGTGAGTACCAGAGAACGTTTTTAAACCAAAAGACCCGTCCAGTTTTGAAACAAGAATCCTTTTAAGGGCCAGTCTCTGTAGGGCCTGGCTCCTCCTCCTCGGAGCCTCGGGTGGGCACCCAGTCCCGTCCTCCGGGAGCGTCACAGGCCCCGCCCCACAGGCCTCTCCCGGGTCCAGGGTCCAACGGGAGAGGCTGACACGGAACCGAACCCCAGCACAGGAGCAGTCGGAGGCCGCGTCTGTGTCCCCAGATTTTCCGCGTGCCCCCTGCCCAGACCCGTGACGCGTCCCGTGACGCGCAGCCCCTGCCCTGGAGGACTCCGCAGATGCGGGGGCCCGAAAAGTCACCCAGGGGCGGCGGAGGCAGAGGCGCCGGCGGGGCCAGGACGAACGCCCGAACCGCGGTCCCACCAGGCTCCTCGGGGCGGGAGGTCGGGGCCGCGGCGCTGGGGGAGAGGGCGGCGGACACGGGCGCCGGACACGCGTGGCCAGGGAAACCCACGGGCGCCCAGGCGGCAGCGGCAGCGGCGATTGGACAGCGACGCCCCTTTTTCTGGGCCCCCAGGGCCGGGGCGCCGCGGAGTGGGGGGTGGCAGCTCGCGCCAAGCCGGGCCCAGTCCGCTCCGCGCCTGGCCGCGGCCTCGCTCGGCGGGAAACCCCAGGGCTGGGTCCGCGGCGTCCAGTGGCCGCTGGAGGCGGAGCGCGGGCCTGGCTCGGAGGACTGGGCGGGAGGGCGCCGTCGCTCGGGACACAGGGAGTCACCAACCAGCCACGAACGCGGCCAGCCCGGTGCAAAGACACAGCCCACTCGCGTCCTCGTAGTGCGGGTCCCGCAGCGGCTCCCGGTCCGGTCCGGAGCCAGCCCGGCTTCCCTCCGGCCTCTCCTCTCCTGCCCCGGCCGCCCCGCCTACCCCTGCGAGGGTGCGTCGTGCACCTGTCTCGCCAGCGGGTGCCCTTGTTGCTGGCCGAATAGTGTTTGTGCGCCAGGCTGAAGGGAACTTGTCGAGATGGAGACTTTCCTGCTGTTCTTTGTCAGAACCGAGTGGGGACTATTGCCTGAGGAGACTCCCTTACAGGACTGGGGTCACTGAAGCCCCCGGGCAGTGGGCACCTCCTTCAGCCAAGGTGTCTCCAAGTCAGAGACCGGTGAGGGTCGCAGCCGGCATGGAAGGGTCCACCCACCACGACCCTCGGGAAGCCGGGGGCCTCTGCTGCCCCTCACTGCATGGTCCTGGCACCCAGTCTTTTCCCTTTCAGCAGCCTCGTGCCCTGGGCATCCGGAGACACCACCTTGCCCTTGGGAGTTGTGATCTGGCAGGGAGACTGCCTGACTCTTTGAGAATGTAGGGCCACTTGGTCCAGGGACGAGAAGTGGACCAAGTTATGGAATGGCATGGACCGTGGTAACCTCTAATTGGGCCAATATGGAGAGAGCCAGACAGTGAAGAACCCCAGACAGTGGCCCATGGCCAAGCGCAGCACCTCACCTGTCTCAGCCAGAGAGAGCCAGAGAGAGCTGGGTCTGGGTGACTAGAAAGCACGCAGGCCCTAACCCTGCCTCAGGCCCCTAACAGCAGGGTCACATCCCAGGACCCACTGGTGCCCAGGTGTGGACGTGCTGGGCTGTCTGGGCCCCACGCTGGCACACGGTCAGCTCTCAGAGCCTGGCCAGCCACCTGTGCCAGTCCTGCTGATGCCCGGTTGTGTGGGGGCTGCCCTCTTGGCCCCACCTCAGGTGCTGTGTCTCTCAACCACTGAGAGGGTGGGGCTGGGTCAGTCTTGCTTGAAGTATTTCAGGGGAAGGGACCCTCATAGATCTTTTTTATATTTTCATTTTTTTCAGACATAGTGCCTAGGCTGGAACACAGTGGTGCCATCACAGCTCACTGTAGCCTCCACCTCTTGGGCATAAGCAATCTTCCCACCTCAGCCCCCCAAGTAGCTGGGACCACAGGCATGCGCCACCACATCCAGCTGGTTTTTGTATTTTTTGTAGAGACGGTGATAGGGTTTGTCTCTGTGTCCCCGCCCAAATCTCATCTCTAATTATAGTCTCCATAATCCCCAAGTGTCAAGGGAGGGACCTGGTGTGAGGTGATGGGGTCATGGGGGCAGATTGCCCCATGCTGTTCTCGTGACAGTGATGAGTGCTCACAGATCTGATGGTTTTATAAGTGTTTGACACTTCTTCCTACACACACACTCTCTCTCCTGCTGCCTTGTAAAGAAGGTGCCTGCTTCCCCTTCGGCCAGGATTGTAAGTTTCCTGAGGCCTCCCCAGCCATGTGGAACTGTAAGTCAGTTAAGCCTCTTTATAAATTACTCAGTCTTGGATATTTCTTTATAGCAGTGTGAAAATGAACCAGTACAGTAAATTGGTATCAGGAATGGGAGACTCACATAAAGATAACCTGAAAATGTGAAAACGACTTTGGAATTGGGTAATGGGAACAGGTTGGAACAGTTGGGAGGGCTCAGAAGAAGACAGGAAGGTGTGGGAAAGTTTGGAACTTCGTAGACATTTGCTGAATGGTTTTGACGAAAATGCTGAGAGTGATATGAACAATGAAGTCCAGGCTGGGGTGGTCTCAGATAGAAATGAGGACCTTGTGTTTAAAAAGGAAGTTGAGCATACAAGTTTGGAAAATTTGCATCCTGACCATGTGGCAGAAAAGAAAAACTCGTTTTCTGGGAATAAATTCAAGCTGGCTGCAAAAATTTGCAGAAATAATGAGGAACCAAATGTTAGTAGCCAAGACAATAAGAAAAATGTCTCCAGGGCATGTCAGAGACCTTTATAGCAGCCCTTCCCATCACAGGCTGGGAGGTCTAGGAGGAAAAAATGGTTTCATGGCCTCAGGGCCCTTCTGCCCTGTGCAGCCTTGGGACATGATGCCCTCATCCCAGCTGCTTCAGCTCCAGTTGTGGCTAAAGGGGTGAAGGCCCAGCTCAGGCCATTGCTTTAGAGGCTGGGAGCCCCCAAAGGGGTAAAGGCAGAGTTCAGGCCATTTCTTCAGAGACTGGGAGCCCCAAACCTTGATGTCTTCCATGGTGTTGGGCCTGAGGTTGCAGAGAAGTCAAGAGCTGAGGTTTGGGAACCTCCTTCTAGATTTCAGAGGATGCATGGAAACGCCTGGATGTCCAGGCAGAAGCCCTCATGGAGAACCTCTGCTAGGGCAGTGCAGAAGGGAAATGTGGGGTTGGGGCCCCCACACAGAGTCCCTGCTGGGGCACTGCCTAGTAGAGCTGTGAGAAGAGGGCCACCATCCTCCAGATCCCAGGATGGTAGACCCACCGACAGCTTGCACCATGTACCTGGAGAAGTCACAGACACTCAATGCCAGCCTGTGGAGGGGCTGCCCAAGGCCGTGGGAACCCAGGGTGCCCTGGATGTGAGTCATGGAGTCAAAGGAGATCATTTCAGAGCTTTAAGATTTAATGACTGCCCTGTTGGGTATTGGATTTGCATGGGACCCGTGGCCCCTTTGTTTTGGCCAGTTTCTCCCTTTTGAAACAGGAACATTTACCCAGTTCCTGTACCCCCATTGTATCTTGGAAGTAACTAACTTGCTTTTGATTTTAAAGGCTCATAGGCAGAAAGGATTTGTCTTGTCTCAGATGAGATTTTGGACTGTTGAGTTAATGCTGGAATGAGTTAAAGCTTTGGAGTACTGTTAGGAAGGCATGGTTGGTTTTGAAATGTAAAAGGGATGTGAGATTTGGGCGAGCCTGGTGGTTCTGTGTCCCCACCCAAATCTCATTTCGAATTTTAATCCTCACAATCCCCATGTGTCGAGGGAGGGGCCTGGCAGGCGGTGATGGGATCGTGGGGGTGTGGTTTTCCCCGTGCTGTTCTTATGACAGTGAGTGAGTTCTCATGAGATCTCATGATTTTATAAGTGTTTGACAGTTCCTCCTACACACACACTCTCCTGCCACCTTGTGAAGAAGGTGCCTGCTTCCCCTTCTGCCATGACTGTGTTTCCTGAGGCCCCCCAAGCCATGTGGAACTGTGAGTCAATTAAACTTCTTTCCTTTATAAATTACCCAGTCTCGGGTATATAGCTGTGTAACATGAACTAATAAAGGTGCGTTTTCACCATGTTGCCCAGGCTGGTTCCCAAACTCCTGGGCTCGAGCCTCAGCCTCCCAGAGTGCTAGGATTGCAGATGTGAGCCACCGCCCCCAGCCTGCCCAGCACATCTTGAATGATCAGGAGGCACACTTGTCTGGAGGTTCAAGGTCTCCCATGGAGGTTTCTGAAGAGGTGACATTGTCATGCCTCTTAAACTGGGTTAGGGGACTGAGGGGGTTACTGTCCTAGGCCACAACATGCAGTTTTATAGATGCTTTGGTAGGGATGGCATATTTCATAGCCCCCCCCAAAAAAATCCCACTATTTGGACAGTACTTGATCCCAATAAACTATATAGGTAAAATAATTAGCATTGAAAGAATAATACTGGCTGGGCCTGTATGGGAAAGATCCCACAAATACCATGGCAAGGGTCTGAAGCCTTAGCCTGTTCCCATAGAAATACTGATCTAGAAAAGAATTAGAAATGTAGGCACATAGTTATTCCTTTATATAATCACATATAATCTTATAGTTACTTAAAATCATAAAGACATGCTCAATATAACCTTTAATTTTACTAATGACTACCAGGTTATGAAGCGTGGAACTGAGGTGACACTGTGAAATGAATGACCCTAAGGCAACATGCTCTCAGCCCTCTGTCACGCCCACATAAGGGCTGCTGGAGGGCGCCTCGGCTGTGCGGCAGCGCCAGCGCTGGGAAAGCGCCCGCTGTTTAGCCAGCTAGGGAAGGAGACGTCCAAGATGGCCGAAATGTCTCCTTCCTGGGGAAGTTTGGAGAAAACTCCGCTCCTCCAAGCTCTTGCGGTAAGGCACGACGGCTCTCAGGGAGACCCACAGACATCCGGGGCTTAACTGCCTCTGTGTGACGCTGTGCCTCAGTGGTCACGTTCCATGTCTAATCTCACACTCCGAATCTGCACCTGCTTTCTCTTTTTCTCAGAAGATAAGAATTAATAACAGTAACATAATCTTAGTGTCTTTGATATTTCTGACAAATACTCGAAAAGTGCTGACACATGAGGTTTTCTCCTCGCCTCGGCTACTTCAAAGTCCTGGCCCCCATCTCCAAGACACGTGATTTACCTGACCCTGTCACTGACCACCATGACCTCACCCGACCTTCCCTGCCCCCTGCTTTGTACTCAATAAAAGTCAGAGCGTCCAGGCGCTGGGGCCGCTGCAGGTCTCCGCGCTCTGGTTGGCAGTGGACCCCGAGCCCAAACTCTCTTCTCCATCTCTGCGTCTGTGTCTTTTATTTCTACAGTTTCTCATCTCTGCACCAGCAGGGAGGGGCTCACAGGACCCTATAGGGCTAGACCCTTTATGGGCCTGGTGACTCATACCTGTAATCCCAGCACTTTAGGAGGTTGAGTGGGGAGGACTGCTGGAGTCCAGGAGTTTGAGACCAGCCTGGGAAACATGGCGAACCCGTCTCTACAAAAAATATAAAAATTAGCCAGGTATGGTGGCATATGCCTATAGTCCCAGCTACTGGGGAGGCTGAAGTGGGCGGATGGCTTGAGCCCAGGAGGCGAAGGTTGCAGGGAGCCATGATCACGTCACTGCACTCCAGCCCAGGGGACAGAGCCAGATCCTGTCAAAAAAAAAAAAAAAAAGAAGTGTGATTGTCACATGCGTCCGCTGACTAGCACGAGCCAGCTGCCTGGTAAATAGTGAAGATTCTTATTTGTGGCCCCAGTTCCTCCCATTCTGCTGCCTTCAGGAAGTGTTTCTGAATGGCCTGCACTGTTTCGTGGTGTGATATAAATAGCGCCACCCAGATGGCCTGAAGTCCTGGTACTTTCATTTATACTTAAAAAAAAAAAGTGTTACCTGGAACCAACCCAAATGCCCATTGAAGAAAGACTGGACAGGGAAAATGTGGCACATATACACCACGGAATACTATGCAGTCATAAAAAAAGATGAGTTCGTGTCCTTTGTAGGGACATGGATGAACCTGGAAACCATCATTCTCAGCAAACTGACACAGGAACAGAAAATCAAACACCACATATTCTCACTCATAGGCGGGTGTTGAACAATGAGAACAAATGGACACAGGGAGGGGAGCATCTCACACCGGGGTCTGTCGGGGGAAACAGGGGAGGGACATCAGGGGGTGGGGAGTTGGGGAGAGATAGCATGGGGAGAAATGCCAGATATAGGTGATGGGGAGGAAGGCAGCAAATCACACTGCCATGTGTGTACCTATGCAACAATCCTGCATATTCTTCACATGTACCCCAAAACCTAAAACGCAATAAAAAAAAATGTTGTCTTGTTACCTAAAGTTTTGCTATTTCTGATATTCCATGTTGATTATATATTATGCCTTCGACTGGACCACCGAGAGAAAAAGCATGTGGCAGAGCAGGCGGACGTGGCCCGTGAGGGTAAGACGGTAAATTTCCAAGACAGTGACATGAAGAAAGGAAATGTGTTAGCATTTATGAGGCCCGTGTTTTAAAACCCACATGAAACAGCTACGTGATTCCTAGAAACGTTCGAGGGTGTGATTTTTTCCAGGTTGTAACTTTGGAAATTGCTCAGCATGAGGAACCGTGGACTCAAGTGTACCCTCATTCAGCCCCCATTTTCACAACGACGGTGGAGGCTGTTCCAGAGCCTCAGACCTTGGCCCCTGTGTACCCTGACTCGGGCCCTGGGACCCTGCAGGACGAGGGAACTGCATTCTTTCCTTGTCGAAGCGGCTACGCAGGTTGTCTGTTAAGTGGAGCTGAAACTGAACACAGTGATACAGGCCTTCATGTTCTTGTCTCCTGGGCTGCTGGAGCCTCTGTGTGAGTGGGTACGAGTGTCCTGGTCCACACAGTGACACCTGTCTCTACTAAAACACAAAATAATTAGCCGGGTGTGGCTGCGTGCGCCTGTAGCCCCAGTGACTGGGGAGGCTCCGTCTCAGGAAAAAAAAATGGATGCAGCCACGTACAATTAATTATGATGCTGGCTCCGTCTCAGGAAAAAAAAAATGGATGCAGCCACGTACAATTAATTATGATGCTGGCTTTTTGAAAAAATCAGTAACATTCTTCATACCGAGGTTTTACACTCCCCACTTGTCAGAAGAAAAACTGAGGCGGAATAAACAGATAGCTTCCAGGCAGAGATGAAGCTCGGACTGGAACCCAGGACCAACGTGCCGAAAGCCTGAAACATTGCCCTGCTGTGAACAAGAGTTCGAGCAGAATCTGCTGTTAGAGAAAGGCCTCACTCTCGCGGGGAGCCCACGCAGCGGCCATGAAGGACTGGACGGGCGGGACTAGTGACCTCGGGGAGATGGAGAAGGGGCAGTAAATGGGCATGTTTGCGCTTTTCTCGTGTTCTGCTTTCTCAAGTGCCAGACGGGACCGGGCGGCCCGGCCACAGCCACCCGTCAGTGCTCACGCCCCACCCGACACACCACGTTAAGCCTCTTCACCAGTGCTCCGAGGCCTGTGCTTCAGATCTTACCTTCCCTCAAGTGCTTAGACCCTGCATGACGCACTGGGCGATGTCAGCTCTGAACTGAGGCTTCGAGGTTCCTCGATTCCAGGTCACTGGAGATCTCGGAGGTTTGCCCTGTGGAGCTGGCAGCCGCTGCAGATGACCACCTGCTTCTCCAGCCACACCAGAGCCACAAAAGGAGTGGGCCGTGAGGTGATGCTGGGGCGAGGGCCCAGAAGCACCTGTCACATGCTGTGGGAACAGGGCCTCTGAAGGGAGACATGGTCGGGGGTCCCTACGGTGCCAGCCCTGAGAGCCGTAATTTGATCAAAACAGAGCCATTTCTCCAGGACACACTGCTTCAGCTTATCTCAGCACCCCAATGCCAGCCCCAACCTCCTGGCTGTGATTCCTGCTACAGGCTCTGTGCTCCCCGATGGTACCCGTGATGGGTCCTGCACCCTCTGGGGCAGCACCTCATGGCCCCCAGCACCCCGCACCACCCAAGTACCCCATGCCCCCAACACCCCATGCCCCCCACACCCCGAGCCCCCCAGTACCCCTCAACCCAATATCCCACACCCCCAGCACCCTGTGCCCAACACCCCACGCCCCCCCAGCACCCCACACCCTCAGAGCCACCTGTGCCCCTCCCTGTGGGCATCACCGCCTACCCCACCAGGTCTGCTGGCTGAGTGGTGTCGTAGGGACAGCTGGGTGTGGTTCCCAAAGCCAGGAGGTCAGGGATGCGGTTCATCCTACCCCTCCACCCAGCCCTGAGGGGTGCCAGGACTTTATAAACCTTCCTGAAAACTGAGGGTGGAAAGCAGAATACCCACGGGTAACAATAACCACCCCCACCAAACTCAACACAGAAGTGAAGACTCAAGGCCATCAGCGAAAAATACTATTCCATGTGTTTAATTTAAGAATACATTCTCAGGGTGGGCCTGCAGGGGAGGCAGGACGTCCACATCCCACTCCCGATAGCGTGCTGGGTTGTTTCCAAAATCCGTGGGTCCCCCACGGCTTCTGATGATAGCTGCCGACGCCATTTGCTGAGGGACAGAGACAGGCAGGATGGCGAGGGCCTGGCCCAGGATGGCCACACCAGGTCAGAGAAAGGCCCAGCCAGATGTCACTCCAGTGGCCGCTGCCCCCGCTCCTTTTCTGTCTGAGTCCATCAGCACTGTTTGGTTTTCTTCTTGCTGCTTTTAAACCCTCGAGCGGCACCCTGACCAAAGCAGATGGTAGAGGGTATTCTGGGATGGAAGAAAGTTCCGTATTAGATGCTGTATTTTCTTTGCCAACAAACCACCCAGCTCGTAACAGCAGCTGTGAGTCTTCTCTTTGAGAAGAAAGTTGCCCAGGTGCCAAGGCAAGAGACTGAAGGCGTAATCTGTCCCAGAATAATAAATGATTATTTAGTTCTAGCAATGATACCAAATATATTTAGAAATGATCAATTCTATAATCAATCTTATCAAATCATTATTCTTTACTATTAATCTTTGCTTTAGTATTATAGCATAAAAACATTTTAAGTCTTATCGTATAGAAACAACCAGGTGAAATACGATTAGGAACCGAAGGGACATTGTGAGACGTGATGAGGAGGTGAGAGTGAGAGCCTCGCGGTAACGCCAGCGCCTGGGAAGGCGCCCGCTACTTAGCAGGCCGTGAAGGGGAGTTTCCGTTTCACTGGGGGAATTCAGAGAACACCTGCTCTGTCGGCTCTTGAGGAAGGCCCTCCGTTAGCCAGGCCGGCCCGCAGACATCCAGGGGCTTAAATCCTCTCTGTGGTGCTGTGCTCCGACGGTCACCATCCTCGTCCACTTTCACGTTCCGCTTTCCCACCTGGAGCTCCGTTTAAGTTCTTAGGAGTTGTGAGAAGTAACAGTAGGGGAAGCCTTTGATCTTTCTGATGAGTGTGTAGAAAAATGCTGACGTAAGTGCCTCTCCCTTGCAGCGGCTGAGAGGAAGGGGCCCCCTGTACTGTAAGCACGTGATTTGCCTGACCCCATCCATCATGTCGGATGAGTCACTCTCCTGACCCTGCCCCCCGCCTTGTAAACAGTAAATATCAGCACGTCCAGGCATTTGGGGTCACTACGGGACTGCACGCCTTGGTAGCAGCAGTTCCCTGGGCCCAGCCGAATTCTTCTCTTATCTCTGTGTCTTGTGACTTTCTTTCCTGTGATCTGCCGTCTCCGCACACGAGAGAATGCCCACTAGAGCCCGAGGGGCCGGACCCTGCACTTCTCATTCTCCTTCGCTCTAGGAACAGGCAGAATGCACGGCCGGTCCTCCTGGGTCCCGGGGCAGCTCCCTCTCCACAGCCGCTCTCAGACCTACTTCCTGTGGGAGATCCTGCTGGCCACCTGTGCCCACCGGCCGGGAAGGACTCCGCAGAGAGGGTGTCTCCTGCCAAGCCCTTGGGGCCGAGACTTCCTGCTACCCAACGACCCTCCGATGGAAACCGCTACGGCCCCAGCCCCTGGCTCATTCAAAGGCCAGAGTCCGAAGGTGCAGGGAACACCAGCTTCATCTGCCATCTGTTTCCATTGTTTGGTGATTTTTTTTCCCCTAATTGCTCAACATTTTCCCCAAATTAATTTGCAATCAACTTTAACCCAATAAAAGTACAGTTAATGCCAGAAAGACAGATGCTGGGTTGTAACTGAAGCCACTGCGGGTGAAATCTTGCCATCCCACTCAGACGACGAGGAAAAGAGTGGGGCTTGGCACTCCGCTTCAGCGGCTCCAAAACAGGATGCGAGATAAACTGTTATCCTAGGACTGAAATACCAGGATTTCACCTCTGGCAGAAGCAGATTTTCTTACCCAGCGCTACCTTTCTGAATTCAGCATGAGAAAAACAGCGGCCAGAATGCTCAGCACTAGGACGCATTTAGGACGCGTTTCAGAAAGCGGTCCGGCACTGACCTATGACTGTAGGTCCGCCTCTCACCCGCCGCTGCAGGGGAGGCCCCCACAGGCTCAGCGCAGATGTCCATGGCTTCCCCTTCCGACCGCTCTCCGCTGTTCCCCTGGACTTCCGCTGAGGCCTGGGTGCCGGTCCCTGGCGAGGCTGGGCTGTGGGGACACAGCAGTGAGCAGCAGCCCTGCGTGGCTCCTACAGCCCAGTGCTCCCCAGAAATGAACTTGCAAGAAAGAAGCTATGCTTTTCCTTGTAAATAGCATATTTTCTTACTATTTTGGCATAGTCTAATTTTATAGTGTGGTTTTCGGGCTACCGGGAAAAGGAGAATGATTATGGGAAGGTCATTGTTTATATAGTAAAACCTGCATTTTATAAACTTAACTGTAACAATCATACTTTTTTTGAAAATAGTATTTTTCTGGTGCCAAGGGTGCCACAGGTCTTTTTATGAGTGAGAAATTTGCTAAAGTTAACCAGACACTATAGTCGCTTTTGTAATACAGGTACCTCAATCCAGCATTGCAGGGTTTTTCTCCTTAAAATGATCCCTCAGAAAGGAGACAATTACTTTGTATGTACAAAGTCTTTGTAAAGCCTCCCATGTTGCCGTGGGTTCTCCCAATTATTTTATTTTAAACAGCAAAGCACTACTTGAGAAAACGTAGTCTGAAAGGTTCACCTAAAATAATCAGTTAAAAAAAGAAAAAATATAACACAACTTAAGAATTGTTCTGTCTGGATGTGGTAGGTCACACCTGTAATCCCAGCACTTTGGGCAGCTGAGGCAGGTGGATTGCTTGAGCCCAGGAGCTCAAGACCAGACTGGGCAGCACAGCAAGACCCCGTCTCTACAAAACACAGAAAAATTTCCCGAGTGTGGTGATGTGTATTGCTAGTCCTATCCCTTTAGGAGGCTGAAGTGGGAGAATCGCTTGAGTCTGGGAGATGGAAGTTGCAGTGAACCTAGATCACAACACTGTACTCCAGCCTGGGTGTTAGGGCGAAACCCTGTCTCAAAAAAAGGATTGTTCCTGGAGGTTATTTCCCCAGAGTGCGCTGCCTCTGTGGTAACGTGTTAGTAAATGGCTTTGTTGTCAAGCTCACATGTGTACACCCAGGACAAAGAGAAAGCTGAGGGCTGAGTGCTGTGGGCTGCAGGAGGTATAGGCATGGCCCCGGGGGGTGTGAGTGTGGAGGTGCTGTGCCTGGTCATTCCTACACCCCCTCTGCTGCCTCCCTGGGCACGAAGCCGGGCAGCCAGGGCTCCTTTCCAGCCGCCCTTCGGCAGGGTGGCCTGTGTGCTCCCAGGGCTTCAGGTACCTGCTGGTGAACACCCCTGAGGGACACACACGTGCTTAACCGTGGCGTCTAAGTCTGACAATCTGTGCATTCGGCTGGTTGGAAGCCTTTCCCTAAAATCAAAGACAGGCAGTGTTGAGCCTGGCGGCTCCCTACCTTCTGCTTTTCTTCGGCTTATCAAAACGGAAGTCCACGGGGTACAGGTGCATCCTCACCATGTGATCCTTCCGGTCTCTGCTGGTCTTGAACTTCTCTGTGCAGCCTTCTACCAGGCACTGGTACTGAAATGGAGACAGCATCACCTCCCTCTGACCCATGGCTCTCCCCCCACTGCGCCCCCATAGCTGGGCTGCCAAGGGCCGGAAGGTGTCCCTGGCCTTGCCTGAGGACCCAACAGCTGGGGGCAGCGCTCCGAGCCTATCACACTGGGGGTGGCCTCGGCGGCTGTGCAGATGTCACCCACCATGTCCTGCCTCTCGGACAGGATCTGGAAGAGCGAATCGTGCCACTCCAGGATGTGGGCATCCAGCAGGTGTCCGGAAGGGAAGGCCCGTTTGCAAAAGGAGCAAACATTTCCGTGCAGCGTGTGGTAGTGGTGCTCGTAGTCGTCCAGGGCATCGAACACTTGGCAGCAGCCGGCCACCTGGCAGGTGAACGCAGGTACCCTGCCAACGAGACCGGCTCAGGGGCCCCTCCGCCGGTGCGAGGAACCAAGCTGGACTTTCTGCCCAGTTTCCTTTTGAGACATCGCATAAAGCCCCCATGCATCTTTTGTAATCCCAAGCCCTCTTTTTATGAATAAAGTTTCACAAGCAGGCTAGGTGGTGGAGAAGCCGGGCACACCAAAGCTGGACAGGCGCAGAGCCTCGGTGGGCGGCCGCACGTGGAGGAGCCGGCAGCCCAGCCCCAGGGACGAGGCACGGGGCAGGGAGGCACAGGAGTGGCACTGGCCCGGCGCTGCCCAGCCACTTACCTGGGCTTCTCAGGCACATCGGCCACCCGCAAGAGCACGTCCTGGAGGTAAAGGTGGCGCTGCACGTCCCCATCCTGCAGGAACCGTGCGTCGTGGCCGCGTCAGGCTCCGCCCACACCTGGCTGCGGTCCCACCCATCCCTGGCTGCGGTCCCGCCCTACAGCCATAGGCTCCACCCTCCGCGGTTCGGCCCCACCCCGCGGCCATACGCCTTCCCTGCCCCTACCCCAAGTCTCAGACCCCGGCCCCGCCCACTCATCTCCTGCCCCGCCCCACAGCCTTAGGTCCCGCCTGTCCCAGGCTTCAGCCCCGCCCCGCAACCGTAGGCCCCGCCCACTCGCAGATCCAGTCCCACCCTGCAGTTTCAGGTCCCACCTGCCCCAAGCTCCGGCACCGCCCCGCAGTGGTAGGCCCCGCCTACTTCAGGCTCCGCTCCCACCCCGCGGCCTCAGGTCCCGCCCCAAAGCCTCAGGCCCCGCCTGCCCCGGGCTCCGGCCCCGCCCCGCAGCCTCAGGTCACGCCCACTCAAGGCTCCGGCCCCGTCCCGCAGCCGTAGGCCCCGCTGGATCTTACAACTGCCCTTTTTCTCTTTCCCTCAATCACCTCGAAGAACTCGTGCTCCCGCGGGAAGCGCACCGGGCGAGCAGCGAAGCGAAAAGGCGCGGCCTGGGCCGCGGGGTCCCGCGCTACAGGTAGTGGCTCGGCCGTCCCGGGCCCAGCGGCTAGGCGGGCGCTTAGCGCGGGGGGCAGCTGCATCGCTCTGGGCGCGCGCAGCCAGTCGGCCACCGTCCGCTAGCCGGGCCGGACGTGACGTCTCGCGCACTTCCGCCGCCGCCGGGGGCCGCGCGGGCTCTGTGGCTCCGGGGTTGCGGTGAGTCCTGGCCGGGCCCTGGCGCGGCGGAGGGGCTGGGGGATTGTCGGGCTCGGGAGGCCACGAGGCGACGGGACTGGCGGGATGTGGCTCTTCCCACGCGCTCCTCTGGCTGCGCAGCGGCCCCCGGGCTCTTGGCCAAAGCCCCTCAGGCCTGTGCCGGCCAGGTCAGCGTCTTGCCCCACGGCCCGACACTGAGCTGGGGCGAGACGGAGCGGGCCTCCGGATCGTCCCAGGTGTTCCCTCCCGGCCCTGGGAAGCGGGGTCGCAGGTACTCTCTCGCACGCCCTCTCCCGTCCAGCTTGCCCCGGCTCCCGCCTGTCGGTCCGCGTAGCCCCTGGATCTTGTTCCCTCTAAACCAGTCGCGAACTGGAGCCAAAGTGGCTCCAGTTGTATTGTAACCGCTTTTAACTTAAAGCCCTTGGGTGACTTCCCGTTACCTTAGTTCAAAGGCCCTTTCCTGGCTTGCCGGGGTCCTGTGGACCTCTCCAGTCCCCGCAGCTCGCATGAAACACCGGACCTGTGCTCAGGGTGTGTGGGTGAAGGCATCAGAGGAGAGCGCGACAGCCTAGCAGGAGAGACAGACGTCAGACTGAAGAGTTACCCCGTTAAAATGGTGATTGACAAACGCTTCAGATCTGCTGCAGAGGATGGGCCCGGTGGTGGCGGATAGAGGCGTTAGCTTTCTCGCTCTGTCACCCAGGCTGGAGTGCAGTAGTGCGGATCATACGTCGCAAACTCCTGGGCTCAAGTGGTCCTCCTGCCTCGACCTTCCAAAGAGCTGGGACTGCAGGTGTGAGCCGCTAGGCCTGCCCCTGTACTTTTTCCATGTTTAGATACACAAATACCTCTGTGTTACAGCTGCTTAGTGTGCAGCAGAGCCACCTGCTGGGCAGGCTTGTAGCCCACGAGCGTGAGGCTACACCAGGCTTAGGCGCATGGTAAGCCGTGCACCGTCTAGGTCAGGGAGTCACTCCATGGAGATCGCACAGAAGGAAAATACCTAACCATGCATTTCTCTTTTTTCTTTTGGAGATAAGAGTCTCTGTAGCCTAGGCTGGAGTTCCGTGGCCTGATCTTGGCTCACTGCAACCTCTGCCTCCTGGGTTCAAGCGATTCTTGTGCCTCAGCTACCCAGGTAGCTGGGATTACAAGTGTGTGCCACCAGGCCTGGCTGATTTTTGTATTTTTGGTAGAGACTGGTTTTTGCCATGTTGGGCAGGCATTTCTCAGAATATTGAGTGAGGCATGACTGTACTGTCTCTAAAAGCATTTGGGCTCTTGACATTTTTCACAAGTTGTAAAATAACATTTTTCAAACCAGTTTGTGCAGTTAGGTTTGAGCGCTCCACAGAGGCTCTCGTTCAGGCTCCTCCGTGTGCCCCGCTTGTCCGTGGTGGACTGTGACATGCATGCCTTGCTTCCTCAGCACTCGTCCCCGTGGTCGCTCACAGCAGTGTGAGGAGGACGTCAGTCCTGCCCAGTCACAGACGCTGGGCCTGTCTATTTGTGTGATTAATAGTAAGAATTCAGGAGCATTGAGAAGAACAAGTAAGCGGCCACGGCTAAATCCTCCTCCGAGCTGTGTTTTCAGTGGGACTCTGCTCGTTTCTGGTGGGACAGCTCTGCTGATGATTAGTGTCCCTGGCCCTTGCCCATTAAGTGCCAAGAGCACCTTTCTGTCACTGTGACACCCCAGGACTTTTCCAAAGGTCCCCTGGGGGGAGGGACCCCATGCTGGTGTGGGCTTCCCTTCTGGAGGCACGGTCCCACATTCCAGGAGAGCAGCAGGCTTCTCGAAAATTGAGCACTTGTGACATGGAGTCGTCCATGCTTTTATTTATACAAGAGATGTAAAGTTTTCCACAGGTAGTTTTTAAATAAATATTTACTTAGATGATTTCTCTTCAGGGGTAGGTTTCTCTCCTGACTTGTGTCTGGTAGGGAAGTGCTTTGTTTTGGTGACAAATGGTTTTCTTGCCACCCAGCATGACCAAAGTGTTTCTCAGTCTGGCAGTTACAGGACAGCCTGCAGTCCTTGGGGAGCTGAATAGAATGTGGGTGAAACACGTTTCCCTTGGATTCGAAGAGGCTGCTAGATGGAAAATTTTGGGTTGTCTTTTCTGCTTCCCAAGTAGTTTGCAGGGCCTCATCCCAGACTCCCCATGACTATTAAAAAAGCAACTGGTAGGCTGAGCGTGATGGCTCACGCCTGTAATCCTAGCACTTTGGGAAGCCAAGGTGGGAGGATCATGAGGTCAGAAGATTGAGACCATCCTGATCAACACAGTAAAACCCCGTCTCTACTAAAATACAAAAAAGTAGCCAGGTGTGGTGGTGCACGCTTGTAGTCTCAGCACTCAGGAGGCTGAGGCAGGAGAATCGCTTGAACTCGGAAGGTGGAGGTTGCAGTGAGCTGAGATTGCACTACTGCACTCCAGCCTGGGGACAGAGCAAGACTCCATCTCAAAAAAGAAAAAGAAAAGCAACTGATAGTTTAAGGTGTTGTCAGTGATTGGGACCCAATTTTTCCTTTTGTGAAACTTAACTGTTTCCCAGGTAACAGAGTTACCATCTCCAGGCAGTAATGGTGGCTGTGTGTTTCTGCTTTTCTGGTAACCACAGTGCAAGATTACCATGTATGGACCCTTCTGTGCTTTCTCAGGATGATTTCACTTCTCTCCACCACAGCTCAGGCAGGACCAGTGGCTTCCCATTTTCAGAATAAGCTTGGAGAGGACGTGTCCTTGTTCAGGGTCCCACCTCAGTGGGTGGGACTGCAGGTGGCCACCTCAGTGTTCGGCCTGCATGGGACTCCATGGCGGGTGCCCAGCTGGCCTTGTGCTTGAACCGTAGTTAACCATGAACGCCTCCTGAGTCAAAAGCACGTGCGCGAGCCGCTCAGGGACCCTGCGTGTTGTTGTACTTCCATTTTTGGAGATACCCTGCCTGTGACCAGTATCTGATGTTCATGCACGGAGAAGCTGGTTTTTGTCACACAGGATTCAAATCTCACTTTCTCGCTGTCGGGTCCGACGCTGATAGTCATTAGCAAGTCAGCGTGTCGTGGAGTGTGTGCCGAGTCTCCTCTACTCCATGTTTTGTTGAGCTCATCCTCGTCTTCCTGAAACTGTCGGCACAGTGGTTATTTACCTTTTTTGGGTCATAATGCCTTTGAGAATTTGTTGAAGGGCCATCTCAGAAAATTCACAGATGCTTTTGCCTGTAATTTTCAAGGGCTCATGTGTTATGTATTATTCATGGACACCCGATTAAGAGCCCCTGTGTAGATGAATTGAAATGTTTGTGAAGCATGTAAAGTTTGCTTGTATTTGTTTTTTAATCTATAGCCAGTTGCCTGTGTGTGTTTTTTGTTTTGTTTTGTTTTTTGTGGAGACAGGGTCTCCCTCTGTTGCCTAGGCTGGAGTGGCACAAGCGATCCTCCCACCTCAGCCTCCCAAGTGGGAGACTATGGGCATATGGCACCATGCCAGCTGATTTTTGTATTTTTTTTGTAGAGACAGGGTCTCACTATGTTGCCCAGGCTGTCTTGAACTCCTGGCCTTGAGCGATTGACCTGACTCAGCCTCCCAAAATGCTGGGATTACAGGGATGAGCCACTGCAAACAGCCATGTGTTTGTCTTAATGGCCTTGTGTCAGAACTCCTGATGACAGTGGCTGATGACCAGCCACTGATGGGAGAGTCGGGGCAGTCCTTACCCAGCACCCTGACCCAGGAGTGGCTCACTTGGCACCCTGCCCCAGGGGCAGCGCTCACCCTGCACCCTGACCCAGGGGTGGCTCACTCTGCACCCTGACCCAGGGGCAGCGCTCACCCTGCACCCTGACCCAGGGGTGGCTCACTCTGCACCCTGACCCAGGGGCAGCGCTCACCCTGCACCCTGACCTGGGGGTAGTGCTCACCCTGCACCCTGACCCAGGAGCGGCACTTACTCAGCACCCTGACCCAGGGGTAGCGCTCACCCTGCACCCTGACCCAGGGGCAGTGTACCTTACCTAGCACCCTGACCCCATACAGTGTTCTGCTGCCCACTCAAGCGTGTCTGTGACGGCTTCAATCTCATATGTGTTACGTGTCTCCTGGCGAGACCCTGGGACAGCTGGAGCTACAGCGGAACCTCACTTAGCTCAGACGTATAGGGAACGTGCAGAAATCTTACCAGAAGCATCTCTGTGAATAGCCACGCTTGAGTAAGAAAAGGAGCTATCACGGGTCCTGGAGTGTGGAAGGAACACAGAGCTGGACGGGGGAAGGGAGTTGCGGCTGGGCACCGCAGGGTCTCAGAACCAGTGTGGGCCTCTCAGGTGGAGGCTGTGATTTTACTGTGTGCACTGGGAGCTGGCACGGTGTGTATGGCTTGGGCCTCTGCACAGCTCACTGTGTAGACCCCACAGGCAGGGCCTCATGTCTGCACATCTGGGACCAGAAGACTGCCCACCAGCCAAGGCGAGCAGCAGAGCATTCCCTGCTGGCTCAGACCTTTGTGTGGAGGGAGATGCAGGAGAAAGGGAGCCCCCGGGTCTCAGGCCACATTCACGCTGCCCACAGGCGGGATCCCAGAGCTGTGGAGGCCGCCTGGAAGCTGGAGGCCAGCGAATCCCAGGCCCATGCACAGGACCCTCTGAGAGGCTGCTGGGGGTTGAGGAAGGGACCCTAATCCCAGTCCCGTTCACAAGACCCTCTGAGAGGCTGGTGGGGTGTGGGTGAGGGGCTCTAATCCCAGTCCCGTGCAGAGGACCCTCTGAGAGGCTGCTGGGGGGTTGGGGAAGGGACCCTAATCCCAGTCCCGTGCACAAGACCCTCTTGAGAGGCTGCTGGGGGTTGGGGAAGGGACCCTAATCCCAGTCCCGTGCACAAGACCCTCTTGAGAGGCTGCTGGGGGTTGGGGAAGGGACCCTAATCCCAGTCCCGTGCACAGGACCCTCTTGAGAGGCTGCTGGGGGTTGGGGAAGGGACCCTAATCCCAGTCCCGTGCACAGGACCGTCTGAGAGGCTGCTGTGCGGTTGGGGAAGGGGTCCTAGGCCAGGCAGACCAGGTAATAACTTGGTTTGTCAAAGGTCTGACATTGGCCCGGCTTGAGTGTTAGAAAATATATTTTTATTTGTACAGTTTTAATGTTTTGAATAGCTGCCCTCTTGCCTTTAGGAGAACATTTTGTGATGTTGGTGTCTCAGAGCCATAACTATGAGTGAATTTCGGATTCACCATGACGTCAATGAACTGCTTAGTCTGCTGCGTGTCCACGGAGGAGATGGGGCTGAGGTCTACATTGACCTGCTTCAAAAGAACAGGACCCCGTACGTCACTACCACCGTCTCTGCTCACAGCGCCAAGGTAAGCACCACCCTTGATGTGATGCTGTGTGGGGTGAGCACCGTCCCGGGGCCAGGATGGTGCAGGGTCAGCACCGCCCCAGGGCCAGGATGGTGCAGGGTCAGCACCGCCCCAGGGCCAGGATGGTGCAGGGTCAGCACCGCCCCAGGGCCAGGATGGTGCAGGGTGAGCACCGCGGCGAGGATGGTGCAGGGTCAGCACCGCCCCAGGGCCAGGATGGTGCAGGGTGAGCACCGCGGCCAGGATAGTGCAGGGTGAGCACTGCCCCGGGGCCAGGATGGTGCAGGGTGAGCACTGCCCCGCCGCCAGGATGGTGCAGGGCTGTGTTTGGTGTGGGATGCAGAGTGGGGGCCCTGTCCCGGGTGGCCTCAGTGGTACCGGGAATGACGGCAGACAGCACTTGGGCTGCATGCATTCGGCTCTGATTCTGCTGACTCCCCCAGCATCTCCTGTGACTTCCCACTGTGCAGATGAGTAAATGGAGGCCCAAGGAGAAAGCTGGGCCTAGATCCCTCCCTCTTCCTCCCTCCATCCCCTGCAGCCATGAGTGGGGAGAGTCCTGACATGCATTCCTGTGGATAAAAAGGAGGCACTGATGTTAACCATGCTGAAATCCCTTTAAGATGTTATTTCTTTATTCAGATGATACGTAATTCAGAATTACATGTTTTCAGTAGAAGATGATTTTGAATTTGAAGTCTATTTTTAAAAGTACATTATGAATCTTCAGTTATTTAAACTGGTTCAAAACAGGGATAAGGCACAAGGGTAATTAGGCAGATGAGCTGAGTGGGATAGAGAGCTGAGGGACACACGTTGAGTTCGTTCTGAGGGAAGCACTGTCAATCACTGGGCAAAACACCCCTAAGCTTGCACATAATCATACATTCCCGAGGCAATACGGTGAGATGTGTACAGTGAACACATAAACTCCTGGGAAGAAACGTAAGCAGCTACTCTCCATACAAACCTGAAGAAGCATAAAAAGGCCAGGCACACGGACTCACGCCTGTAATGCCATCACTTTGGGAGGCTGAGGCGGCTGGATGGCTTGAGCCTGGGAGTTTGAGACGACCCTGGGCAACATGATGAAATCCTGTCTCTACAAAAAATTAAAATAATAAGGAGAAGCACAAAAGGAAAGAAACCATAATGGGAAATATAGATAAGCTGTGTTTTGTTTTGTTCTGAGACAGAGTCTCACTCTGTCACCTAGGCTGAAATGCAGGTGACACCATCTTGGCTCAGTACAACCTCAACCTCCCAGGCTCAAGTGATCCAACCACCTCAGCCTCCCGAGTAGCAACTATAGGCGAGTGCCACCACGCCTTGCTAATTTTTGAATCTTTTTGTAGAAATGAGGTTTTGTGGGCTGGGTGCGGTGGCTCACAACTGTAATCCCAGCACTTTGGGAGGCCAGGACAGGCGGATCACCTGAGGTCAGGAGTTTGAGACCAGCCTGGTCAACATGGTGAAACCCTGTCTCTACTAAGAATACAAAAATTAGCTGGGCGTGGTGGTGCACACCTGTAATCCTAGCTACTTAGGAGGCTGAGGCAGGAGAATCACTTGAACCCGGGAGGTGGAGGTTGCAGTGAGCCATAGTCATGCCATTGCAGTCCAGCCTGGGCAACAGAGTGAGACTCTGTCTCAAAAAAAAAAAAAAAATGGGGTTTTGTTACTTTGCCCAGGCTGGTCTTGAACTCCTGAACTCAAGCAGTCTACCTGCCTTGGCCTCCCAAAGTGCTAGGATTACAGGTGTGAGTCACTGCCTGGCTCAAAACATGGATAAGTTTAACACAATATTCAGATGAGTTTTCTTAGTTTATTTCAGAAAGATGATTATTTAACCTACCCAAGTTTAACTCTTGGTTCATTGTGCTTAATTTTCTTGAAGGTTTTTTTAAAGTGCTTTATTAATTACTGTCATTAAATCACTCATGTTTGTGCTTTTGAGGTTAAAATTGCAGAGTTCTCTCGTACTCCAGAAGACTTTCTAAAGAAATATGACGAACTGAAATCTAAAAACACGAGGAACCTTGACCCGCTGGTGTACCTGCTGTCAAAGCTCACGGAAGACAGAGAGGTAGGTGCCATGCCGCCCGCCACACTGCGCCGTGCAGCCCGTGTCGGGAGCGAGGTGGCGTCTCCTGCTGTCTCCACGCCACCTTCCCGTCAGATCACCAGTAACGCTTCAAGGCCAGGTAGGACGTTTGTGGTGAATCAGAATGAAAGATCACCCATGATGGATGTAAACCTGAGAAACAGCCTCTGGGGCTGGGCACTTCTCATTTCCCGTGTGTTGCGCTGGATTCCTGCCTGTCGCATACGTCGCTTTGCTGTTAAGAGGAGCACCTGTCAGGGTGGGCAGCCGTCCTGGTGGTGGTGTCCCCGCTCATCCACTGTGGCCGGGGTTGTGCTGGCCTGGTGTGGAGGTTTGCATGTTTGCATGTTTTCAGACTCTGCAGTACTTACAACAGAATGCGAAAGAAAGAGCTGAGCTCGCAGCCGCCACTGTGGGCGGCAGTGCCACCAGCATCAGTGTCCCTGCTGCGGCCTCCAAGATCTCCATGCAGGAGCTCGAGGAGCTGAGGAAGCAGCTTGGCAGCGTGGCCACCGGCTCCACACTGCAGCAGGTACTGTGTCCGTGGCTGTCCACAGGCGCCCACGCTCACCGCTGTGCCGGGCCCCTGCTGGAAGGGCACGTCTCTCTGTCATTTATTATTAGAGAGGCTGAGGCTTAATGCTTGATCGTGACCTAGCTCTAGATGTTTAATGTTTTTTAAACCTAGAATTCTGGTCCACAAGAATAAATACCAACAAGGTTCCTACCCACTTGGGACTCATGCTGCACGCTGGCATGTGGCTCTGACCCCGCCCAGTCCTGACGCCTGGTTCACGCTGCAGGTGGCCGTGTGGCTCTGACCCTGCCCAGTCCTGGCTACCCATTCATGCCTCTAATTTTTGACAGTTTTGAGGAGATGCTTTCAGATTATTATATTTTCAAGCCTCTTGAAAATAGAAGCATTTTTGTTACTCCATCTGTATTTACTACCTGCTCTTGGTTTTGGTTTTCTGTCCTACCCTGGTCTTTTGATGTAAGTCATCTCCCAGTCTCTGTCCTTGGAGCTGCCACGTTTCTGCCTTTGTGGCCTTTAAACTTCCTTCAGAGCTGCATCCTTGAGGCATCCTGGCCTTGCCGGGTGGGTGTCGAGTGCAGCGGCTCCCAAGGACCCGGCCGGTTCCTGGGCACATTCTGTGCTGGATGTGATGCCAGGCCTCTGTCCATGTCTCCCTCAGCCCTGGCACCGCTCTCTCTGTGTGGCACGTAAGGAGACCAGGTCTTACTGCCAAGTGCAGAGACGGTTTGCACTGGCCGCTGTCCCTGACCCGCCCTGAGTGGGAGTCTGTGCTTCTGAAAGCTGGGCCGGCCCTGGCCAACCTCGTCAGCCTCTGGTGGCCACTGGTACAGGAGGGTGGGTGCTCTGACCATGTCAGGAGCCACCCTGTCGTGGCGCTGCCGCCTCAACCCTTCCTGGGGCCCTTCTCCGGCAGGGTGAGGATGCTTGTCTGTTGCTGAAGCCTGTCTTCACCCAGCAAAGGTAGTCACTGCCAGGAAGAAGCAATTCTGATTGTTCACAGGCGCCCTCTTCTGAAACAGCTGCTCTGTGCCAGGGTGCAGGCTCTCCCACGGTTTCCCCTGATGGTGCTCATGGTTCTTGGGGGGCCCCTTGCTGGACCTGGACCCCTGAGAAGAAGGGCTAGGACTCCCGTCTGCCCTGTTCCCCAGCCCCTCACGCTGTGGCAGGCGTGCCAAGGTGCACTTCATTTCCATGTGGTTGAGTCTTTATCATCTTTGCAAAGACAATAGTTTCTGCGGGTGTCTTAGTTGAGTGTTGGCACTAAAGTGTACCTTTCTGGTTTTGTATTTAAAAACATTCTTGGTAGTCTCTGGAACTTAAAAGAAAGATGCTTCGAGACAAGCAGAACAAAAACAATTCAGGCCAGCACCTCCCCGTCTTCCCAGCGTGGGTGTACGAGAGACCTGCACTGATAGGAGATTTCCTCATTGGCTCCGGCGTGAGCACAGACACGGCTTTGCCGATAGGTATGTGATGCGTTCATTTCTGGCCTCTGCCTGGCAGGACACGGCATCCCAGCCCTCCCCAGGGCCTACCCTTCCTCAGGTCCTGAGGCTCCACTCTGACTGGCCGCCGCCTCCGCATTCCCATCCCTGGGTGGCAGCAGAGAGTGGCTCCCCAGGGTCCTGAAGGTTCTTCTGTCCCTCCTGCCAGAGCTGTGAGCTGAGCTGCGGGACGGCCTGCAGCTGGCCCTCTCCAGCCGGCATCCTGGTGCCCTGGTGCGGACTCGCTGGCACCAGAACCGTGTGCAGCACTCATTTCAACTCCCGTAGGTTCCGTTACGGCCGTGCTGTCAGAGGCCTCTTAAAGGTAGTGCCTTCATAAACAAGATGCAGGTGAGACCACACAGTCATTTCAGGACAGGCTGTTGGGGACCTGGGATGTGTTCGTCTGTCACAATTCATGAGTGCGTTTTTATTTCTATTTGTTTTGAGATGGAGTGTTGCTCTGTCACCCAGGCTGGAGTGCAGTGGTGCGATCTCAGCTCACTGCGTCCTCCACCTCCCAGGTTGAAGCGAGTCTCCTGCCCCAGCCTCCCGAGTAGCTGGGACTGCAGGTGCCACGCCCAGCTAATTTTTATATTTTTAGTAGAGACAGGGTTTTGCCATGTTGGCCAAGCTGGTTTAGAACTCCTGACCTCTGGTGATCTGCCCACCTTGGCCTCCCAAAGTGCTGGGATTATAGGCGTGAGCCACCGTGCCTGGTCAAGTACGTTTTTAGATTTGAAATTTCACAAACTAAGGACAGAGCAAACCTGCTTGTCTTGCCCTTTCCCTGTTAGTCCAAACTCAAGAGGCAGCGGTCTACTTCCCCGCACTCACGCGGGAAGCTACTCGTGGCTCTGCTGCGGAGCCACAGAGAGGCCAACTCCCGCCTTTACCAGAAACCTGGAGAATGGTGATGTGAAATCCACCTGTTTTCCTCATCCCCAGGCAAACAGAACCCTGCTGTGAGTTAATGAAAAGTATAGAAAACAATCTACCCTGGCCCGGCGCAGTGGCTCACACCTATAATCCCAGCACTTAGGCTGAGGTGGGCAGATTACTTGGGCCCGGGAATTGGAGAGCAGCCTGGGCAACATGGTGAGACTCAGTCCCTACAAAAAATACAGAAATTAGCTGAGTGGTGGCGCACACCTGTCGTCCCAGCTACTCAGGAGGCTGAGGTGGGATCGCTTGTGCCTGGGAGGTCGAGGCTGCGGTAACCTGTGATCGTGCCGCTACATTGCAGCCTTGGCAGCAGAGTCAGGCTCTGTTTCAAAATAAAACCAAGCAGGCTGCTTTGTGCAGTGTGTTTTCAGTAATAATCCAACTGTGAAAACAACCGTGAAGACTGTTAGGGAGAGAGAGCTGCTCCCTTAGTGGATATTCAGGCCGCCAGGGCGGCGGTGGACGTCTGAGAGCTCCCGATGATGCCCAGGCAGGTTTCAGAGGAGGAGGTTCGGGGTCTCAGCAGCGGAGCCAGCTTTTTGGAGCAGAAAGCACTGTGAGGGTGTTCATGTAGGAGGCTTTTTCCCCATGTTTCCCCACTCAAGGAAGGGGTTGTACAACAGAGGAATGCACCCTCCAGTAATGCTGTGGCACCTCGGGGCAGCTCTGAGCACGGCGGTGATTGGAAGCAAGTGTGTGAGAACGGCTGTGAACCCTGCGGCTCAGGTCAGGGTGCAGGTGCCCTCGGCACACTCAGCATTCCAGGAAAGGGGCGGCCTCGCACCACCTCCCTCCCGCGGCCACATGCCACAGATCTGGCCTGCCTCACCTCCCTTTGTCCATGCCATCCCTACCCCCTCGTGCCACCCATGCAGACTTGAGAATGGAGCTCACAGTGGCGTTCGTGTGGGGGACTGTCCAGCCCCTCACCCCACAATTTGGCCAGCGTCTCTGTGATAGGACAGGTGCCTTGGAAAGCACCAGAACCTTGTGGGCATGAGGCGGCTGCCAGCGTTCCATGTTCCTGCCGCGCCTCTGCACACACCGTGTGGGCATCCCCTGGCCAGCGCCGCCACGGCGGTGCCCCTCCCATGCAGCGTGCGAAGCTGTTTCCAGGTCTGCATGCTGCCTTTTCCCCACGCCGGCACGGAGGAGCCGGTGGTCGGTGGTCGTTGGGATGCAGTGATTGGCAGGCATCGTTGTGGGTGTCTGGATGGCACTGAGCATGCTGGATACTGGGGAGCTGAAGCAACTGACTTTTTTTTTTTTTTTTTTTTGAGACGGGGTCTCACTCCGTTGCCTAGGCTGAAGTGCAGTGGCACAATCTCAGCTCACTGTAGCCTCAACCTCCTGAGCTCAGGTGATCTTCCCACCTCAGCCTCCTGAGTAGCCGGGACTGCAGGCGTGGGTCATCACACGCAGCTAAGTTTTGTATTTTTAGTAGAGACGGGGATTCGCCGTGTTGCCCAGGCTGGTCTTGAACTCCTGGAGTCAAGCGATCCGTCCACCTTGGCCTCCTAAAGTGATGGGATTACAGGTGTGAGCCACTGTTCCCGGCCTGAAGCAACTCTTGAGGTCCCTCCACAGTCAGGCGGCCGGCTCAGCACTGCACCTCCACCCCACCGTGAGGCTTCTCCCCACAGGGGTATTGGCCAAGACTCATGGCTGTGGATGAATGAGGCCAACATGGTGGAAAGTCAGCGATACAGAGTCAGAGGCAGTTCCTGGAAGATGCCCTTGCTGTTCAGGAAACACCAAGCCACACCCACTGCTTTAGGAATGGCAGACCTTGGAGGCTTGCTTTTGTGGGTCCTCCTGAACAGGCCACTAGAGTACCCGAAAAGAAAAGGAACTTAAGTGTAGATCTGCCAGCCTGGGCAACATGGCAAGACCCGGCCTCTACAACAGATTTAAACTTGGCCAGGAATGACGGCACACACCTGCGGCCCCAGCTCTGAGGAGCCGAGGAGGGAGGGTCGCTTGAGCCCAGGTGGTCCAGGCTGCAGTGAGCTGAGATCGCACCACCGCACTCCATCCTGGGTGACAGAGCAAGATTTGTCTCAAAAACAAAGGGAGGCAAACTGGATCTGCGCCGTGACTGAGGCTGTCGCCGCAGGACTCATGTTGGTGCTGCGTGCAGCTGTGCTTGGAGCCTCGGGGCCTGCAGTCACAGACGTGTAAACTGGAAGTGTGCTCTGCAGAGCCATTCTCAGCTGCCAGGCCCTGGTTTTGGTGTGGTCTGGCTGGCACCGGGGCCCTGTCAGGCCCAGTGGGGACCGTTTGAACACGCTGCTTCCCCCCGCTGTGGACTGAGCGCTGCGGACCCACCCTGGGACGTGAGGGTTTGGTGGGTGGATGGCCCGTGGCCGTCCTCGAGGTTCGCTTGGGTGGTCATGAGGAGACTTAGCTGTCCGTCCTGCAGCCATCTCACGTGTGGGTAGAAATGACCAGTTTCCTAACATTTAAAAGGTAACTTTTCAAAGACAACGTTGTTTTTTTTTTGTCCCAGAGTAGCCCAGACTCACCAAGTTGTACTTACAAATGCTGAAAGTACAGCCTCTGCTGGAGTTGATTTTTAAACTCTGGACTTCATCTTTTCAAATGTTAGGCACGTGTGTCTGCAAGTCACAGTCCCATGTGGTGAGACCTGACGTGAGCCACGGCATCTCTCAGGCCAGCCCCGACCTGCAGTGGGTGGAACTCAGCCAACCACTGAGCTCCCCAGTGGGTCACTCAGAGACAAACGCAGTGGCTGACCTTTCATCTCCATAAGCAGTCAGTCAGGGCATTACAACAATGAGCAAGAGTGAGACTGACTGAGGATGAGGGCACAGTGGCTTTGGGGCGTGGGGGTGGGGCCAAGGAGCTGTAGCGCTGTCTGTGCCCGCAGGCACACTGCCCCTGGCCTCGCAGGAGTCCGCCGTGGTGGAGGACCTGCTGTATGTGCTGGTGGGCGTGGATGGGAGGCACGTCACTGCTCAGCCCCTGGCCGGGAGGCAGAGCCGAACCTTCCTCGTGGACCCCAACCTGGACCTGTCCATCAGGGAGCTGGTGAACAGGATCCTCCCAGTGGCTGCCAGCTACTCCACCGTGACCAGGTGGGCACCGGGCACAGTCCCTGGGGGCTTACACTGTTGTGAGGGAGGGGTTAGGTCCCATCCTGATGACCATGGAGACGTCAGCATCCCTTCTAAAGAGAGCCCCCACCTTGGGGACAACTCCGTGACTGACTCAGCTTTGGAGGGTCTGTGAGTCACCGCCCAGGGTCCTGACTCATCTCGTACTAGGGGCCAAAGTTCCCCTCTGGGATGTGGGATTCGAGTGAGTCATTTACTTCCTGTGTAGGGATGAGACTCAGAAATCTGACCTTTTATCTGGATGCAGCTTGCCTTTTTGAGGAAGTTGACAGCTCTTCTCATAGGTTCATCGAAGAAAAGTCTTCGTTTGAGTATGGGCAGGTGAACCACGCCCTGGCGGCCGCCATGCGCACCCTGGTCAAGGAGCACCTGATCCTGGTGTCACAGCTGGAGCAGCTGCACAGGCAGGGCCTCCTGTCGCTGCAGAAGCTCTGGTTCTACATCCAGCCAGCCATGCGCACCATGGACATCCTCGCCTCCCTTGGTGCGTGCCCGCCGGGGAGAGTGGGGCAGTGGGTGGCAGGTGTCACAATGCAGCACCCAGCGTGAGGAGAGACTGCCGGGCCGTGGAGCTGCCGCCCAGGCCAGGGGCATGCAGCCAAAGCCCATGTGGCTCCGTGTGTTATTATTTGCCAGAGGAAAGCCCTGGGAGCTCTTACTGGTCAGCTTTCATCAGCAGCTACAGCCTTGCAGTTTGTACACATCCCACACACGCAGCACCGTCCCAGTGAGAAGGCTGGAGAAGCGCGGGAGGCCCCATCGGGGTCGTTGGCAGTCTGAGCGTGTGCTTCCCTCCGCAGCCACCTCGGTGGACAAAGGCGAGTGTCTTGGGGGGTCCACGCTGAGCCTGCTTCATGACAGGAGCTTCAGCTACACGGGGGACAGCCAGGCGCAGGAGCTGTGCCTGTACCTGACCAAGGCGGCCAGTGCTCCCTACTTCGAGGTTCTGGAGAAGTGGATCTACAGGGGCATCATCCATGACCCGTACAGGTAGGGCTTCCGGGGACATGGAGGGCGCATGCTGCCCTCTCCCATACAGGTAGGGACATGGGGGACACGGAGGGTGCCTGCTGTCCCCTCCTGTACAAGTAGGGCTCCCGGGGACATGGAGGGATACGTGCCGCCCTCTCCCATACGGGTAGGGCTGCTGAGGACACGGGGGACATGGAGGGCGTTTGCTGCTGTCTCCTGTATAGTTAGAGCCATGGGGGATGTGGAGCGCGTGTGCTGCCGTCTCTGGGGACCACAGCCTTGCTTTGCTTGTGATCTCGGGAAAGCACACACTGGGCAGACGTGCGCTTGCTGCCCATGTGGCCAGGGCAGGGACGGCCCAGCTGCTTAGGGCCTTCCTCTGTGCACAGGATGTGAAATGCCTCCGTTAGGCCCTTCAGCCAGTTTGGTGCAAGGACCTCCTGAGCTGGTGGGGTCTGTCAGCTTCTCTCCAGTGACATATATTTAAAAACATGTTTGTTTGCCAAGAATTTTACTATCATCTATTATGTCAAGGTACAGTTGTTGAAATATTTTGAAAAGATGCATTTGTCATATGGAAATATGTATTTCTTTACTGATGGACCAAATAAAATCTGGTATAATGGGCCTAGCAAAGAAAGCAGCTTCACACTTAACGTGCTAAATGACATTTGAAGTTGTTCCAATGGCGACATGCAGGCGTCTGCTTTCTGTTGGTGTCCGCCCCACGCACCCCGCACAAGCATCATTTTGGTGCCTGGGTTCATCGTGGAAGGAAATGCTAAATTCCAAAAAGAGGCGGGTGCAAATAAAGATAAATCAGTTTCCCACCCAGCCCTATGGACCCCACATTCTCCCTGAACCCAGGTCAATACTCCCCGCAGACCCCACAGTCTCCCCGAACCCGGGTTAATATTCCCCGCGTACCCCACAGTCTCCCTGAACTCGGGTTAATATTCCCCGCGGACCCCACAGTCTCGCCATGCCCAGGTTAATCCTCCACTCCAGAGTGAGGCGCGTAGATTTGTTTGAGCCCACAGTTGAGAAGTGGCTGTGGCAGGTTAGGTGTGGCCCCCGCGGAAGGCCGTTTGGAAGTCTGCGGGCCTCCGTCAGGGCTGTCCCCCGTGCTGCCGGCCTGGAGAAGCGTGTCTCCCGCCTGACGCGGGCGGCCTTGCTTTGCTCTGTGGTTTTAGCGAGTTTATGGTTGAGGAGCACGAGCTGCGGAAAGAGCGCATCCAGGAGGATTACAACGACAAGTACTGGGACCAGCGGTACACCATCGTGCAGCCGCAGATCCCGTCCTTCCTGCAGAAGATGGCGGACAAGATCCTCAGCACAGGTGCGCCACGCGCGGGCGTGGGGGCGGCAGAGCTGCCCGCAGAGTCTCCTGCAGCCCGGGCCCTCCCCCGGTGGGCGCCCGGAGCCCAGGTGTCTGTGAATGCGGGGCGGAGGTCACATCTGGCCCGTGAGCTGGGCTGTGCGCTTCGGCGCTGAGTTGGGCCTTGAGATGGTCTCTGTTGCCAGGTTTTCATCAGCCTGCCGTTCTGTCCCTGACCCTAGGAGGCTCTCTCACAACTGCCTTCTCTATGTTTCACTTCTGGTTTCTAAAACTCCATCAGCATGACGGGAGAAACCGTCAAGCACCCACACCTGCTGGCCGGCAGTGTTTTCGCTCTGACCACACAGGTTAGGGCCTGACCCAGACCCGGGGCAGCAGTGCGGGGACTCAGGCTTGGCACGTCGGGCCGTCACAAAAGGGCTGGGAAGCAATTAGCCGTCTGGTTCTCATAACGCCTTTTTGAAATTATTTCTGTGCCCTTGGTTAGAAAATTCTAGATGTGCGGAGCACGACAGAGCCCCGAGGCCACCACCTCGGTCTGTAGTCGCTGGCAGCAGTTTGCCGGAAAGAAGCCAGGGCGTAGAGAGCTGGCTTCTGCAGCCCGTTCTGTTTCCAGTACGCAGCCTCCTGTTCAGACAAAGACGGCTGGGGCCTGAGATTTTGAATTTGCTGTCTTCCATCTCTTCTCAGGCAAATATCTAAACGTGGTCAGAGAGTGTGGCCACGACGTCACCTGCCCAGTGGCTAAAGAGATCATCTACACATTAAAAGAGCGGGCGTATGTGGAGCAGATCGAGAAGGCGTTTAACTACGCCAGCAGGGTGCTGCTGGACTTCCTGATGGAGGAGAAGGAGCTGGTGGCACACCTCAGGTGGTTCTCTGTGCCAGTGTGGGCACCTGCCTCCGTCTGAAACCATAGCCTGCGGGACATGGGGCTGAATTGCCAGGTTCCTTCTGGCAGCTCTGCCTTGTTTTGAAAGTGGGCACTGACAGATGGTCTCTACCTTTAGGGCCTGCCACACGCCGTGGGCAGTGTAGGCCCCGGGTCACCTTGTCCAGGGGCCCCCGCTCCCCTCCCTGCCCAGGGCCCACCCGCCCCTTCTCGGCTCCTCCTGCCACAGCCTGCACAGTGGTCTCAGAGCCCCTGCCTGAGAGCCAAGCGCTTAGCTGGTTTTAGCGTGACGCTGCGGTGAGCACCTTCGGGCTGGGGGACGTGCTCACACCTGCTCCCCGGCACAGGTCCATCAAGCGCTACTTCCTCATGGACCAGGGGGACTTCTTCGTCCACTTCATGGACCTCACGGAGGAGGAGCTCCGGAAGCCGGTGGAGGACATCACGCCCCCCCGCCTGGAGGCGCTGCTGGAGCTGGCACTGCGCATGAGCACGGCCAACACCGACCCCTTCAAGGATGACCTCAAGGTGGGTGAGGTGCCAGGGGCTGCCCCCTGTTGCAGGGACCTTGTAGGGGCTGGGAGGAGAGGAGAGCCCAGCCCAGCCCTGTCCCCCTCCCCCACCCCCACCCAGTCGAGGCGACCGCAGGGTCTGTTTCCTTCACTCTCTGCTGGGGGGGCTGGCTTGCTGGGGTCTCCGGGGGTCTTTGTGCCTGTGCTCACAAGGGGCAGGCGTTTCGGGTTTTCTCGCTGGGATCTGTGGGCAGGGTCTCCGGGGGTCTTTGCACCTGTGCCCACGAGGGGCAGGGGTCTCGGGTTTTCTTGTAGTGCTCTGGGTATGAGGCTTTGCTGCCTTCTGGAATGAGTTTGGATGTGTCCCTCCATCTGTTTTTTGAAAGGGTTTCAGGAGTGGTATTAATGCTCTTTGTTTTTGTTTGTTTTTGAGACAGAGTTTCATTCTTGTTGCCTAGGCTAGAGTGCAGTGGCGCAATCTCCGCTCACTGCAACGTCCGCCTCCTGGGTTCGAGCGATTCTCTGGCTCAGCCTCCCGAGTAGTTGGGATTACAGGTGCCCACTGCCAGGCCCAGCTAATTTTTTGTACTTTTAGTAGAGATGGAGTTTTACCATGTTGGACAGGCTGGTCTTGAACTCCTGACCTCAGGTGATCTACTTACCTAGCCTCTAGCCTCCCAAAATGCTGGGATTGCAGGTGTGAGCCACCGTGCCCGGCAATATATATATATTTTCTGTTTTTTTATTGTTATTTTTAATAGTGATGGGGGTCTCACTATGTTGCCCAGGCGGTTGAAAGTCGGGTACCGAAGTCCCCCGTCACTGCAGAACTGTTGCATCAGATATTTTGGGGTCTATTGTTAGGAGCAGGAATATTTTTGTAGGAAAAATTCCTGGTAGTGAAATTTTTGGGTCAGAACACACGGCCCCGAACATCGAGGCTGACCTCACTGGAGTACGTTTCAGGACTCTGGGCCATGCAGCTGGGGCTGCTGTGTGCACACCTGCAGAAGCCTCTTGGCTGCTCTGATGGGCGGGAGAAATGGCATCAGGGTTCACGTCTGTGTTCATGGCGGTGAGCGTTTCATTGGTCTGCTGCTCGCCTTCTTCCTGTATCTGTCCTTTGCTGTCCCGTCGCTTTGTGGTGGTTTTACGGGAACTCTGTCGCAGGCAGTTGGAACTTAATAAGTACTTGAGTAATAATGTGAGGACAGTATTATTTGCCTGTAGTAACCATATATCCTTCACGAAATACACTTCACTTTTAACCTGGGCCTGGTGCTCGTCATGGCACGAAGGTTTCCGTCCCGGCTCTTCAGGTTCCTCTGACCGTCCCTAAGGGTTTCCCTTACACCATCCACGGCAGCAGTGGCTGTTTACAAAGTAATTCATCTGAATTTTTCCTGTTTTGTTTTGATGGGAAGTGGTTCAGTTTTGAATTAGGATTTATCAGTAGATGTTTGGGTTTTCTAAAAGCCAGCCTCTGATGTTTGGAATCGGAATTTAGAGAACCTGACGCAGCGCTGGGTCTGTGAGCATGGACCAGTGGGGGTTGAGGCTGGACTTTTGGTGTTTTCTGTAAAACTGATGCTTTGTTTCATTTCCTTTCCCCAAGATCGACCTGATGCCTCATGACCTCATCACTCAGCTCCTGCGCGTTCTGGCCATCGAGACCAAGCAGGAGAAGGCAATGGCCCAGGCCGACCCCACTGAGCTGACGCTGAGCGGCCTGGAGGCCTTCTCTTTCGACTACATCGTCAAATGGCCCCTTTCACTCATCATCAACAGGTGCGGGCCGGCCACCCGGGCGATACCAGCCCTTCATTCAGGTTCGGCAGGCTCGAGAACCGTGTCATGCAGTGGCCACCTTGTCCCACGGAGGACCCAAGGCGGCTCTCCCGGGCCTTCGGTGCCTGGGGCATTCACAGGCAGGGGCCACCACGTAGACGGTGGGGCATAGGTACCACGTCCACGACACCGCCGGCCACAGAGGCCCACGCCTGAGGTGCCACCGCCTCTCTTGCAGGAAAGCCCTCACTCGCTACCAGATGCTCTTCAGGCACATGTTCTACTGCAAGCACGTGGAGCGGCAGCTCTGCAGCGTCTGGATCAGCAACAAAACCGCCAAGCAGCACTCGCTGCACTCCGCCAAGTGGTGTGTCCCTCCTCTGCCCTCCACCCCCGTGCACTCTGCGGGCGGACAGTCCCTCCTCTGCCCCCCACCCCC
>PVKV010019891.1:0-41067 GCA_004027835.1 Alouatta palliata | reverse complement strand
TAATTTTTTTTTTTTTTTTGCTATTTTTAGTAGAGATGGGGTTTCACCATTTTGACCAGGCTGGTTTCAGACTCCTGACCTCAAGTGATCTGCCCACTGCAGCCTCCCCAAGTGCTAGGATTACAGGTGTGAGCCACTGTGCCTGACCAGATGATGGGGTTTTCTAAATATAGAATCATGTCAACTGCAGACAGATACAATTTGACCTCCACTCTTCCTGTTTGAATACTCTTTATTTCTTTCTTTGTCTGATTGCCCTGGCCAGAACTTCCAATACTGTGTTGAATAGGAGTGGTGAGAGAGGGCATTCTTGTCTTGTACTGGTTTTCAAAGGGTTCCAGCTTTTGCCCATTCATCATGACATTGGCTGTGGGTTTGTCATAAATAACTCTTAATATTTTGAGATATATTCCATCAATACCTACTTTATTGAATTTTTAACATGAAGGGATGTTGAGTTTTATCAAACACCTTTTCGGTATCTATTGAAAGAATCATGTGGTTTTTGTCACTGGTTCTGTTTATGTGATAGATTACGTTTATTGAATTGCATATGTTGAACCAGCCTTGCTTCAAAAGATGTAGCCAACTTGATTGTGGTGCATACATTTTTTGATGTGCTGCTAGATTCAGTTCACCATTATTTTATTGAGGACTTTCACATTGATATTCATCAGTGATATTGGCCTGAAATTTTCTTTTTTTGTTGTGTGTCTGCCAGGTTTTGGTATCAGAATGATGCTGACTACATTAAATTTGAGTTAAGGAATAGTTCCTACTTTTCAATTGTTTAGAATAGTTTCAGAAGGAATGGTACCAGCTCCTCTTTGTACCTCTGGTATAATTCAGCTGTGAATCCGTCTGGTCCTGGGCTTCTTTTGGTTGGTAGCTATTAATTACTGCCACAGTTTCAGAAGTTGTTATTGGTCTATTCAGGGATTCGACTTCTTCCTGATTCAGTCTTGGGAGGGTGTCTGTGTCCAGGAGTTTATCCATTTCTTCCAGATTTCCTAGTTTATTTGCATAGAGGTGTTTATAGTATTCTCGATGGTAGTTTGTATTTCTGTGGGATCAGTGGTGATACCCCCTTTATCATATTTTATTGTTTCTATTTGATTCTTTTCTGTTATTTATTAGTCTAACTAGTGGTCTACTTTGTTAATTTTTCCAAAAAAAAAAAAAAAACAACTCCTGGATTCATTGATTTTTTTTTTTTTTTGGAGGGTTTTTTCGTGTCTTCTCTTTCAATTCTACTATGATCTTAATTATTTCTTGTCTTCTGCTAGCTTTGGGTTTAGTTTGCTCTTGCTTCTCTAGCTCTTTTAATTGTGATGTTAGGGTGTCAACTTGAGATCTTTCTAGCTTTCTAATGTGGGAATTTAGATACAAATGCTATAAATTTCCCTCTTACCACTACTTTAGCTGTGTCCCAGAAATTCTGATACATTGTCTATTTGTTCTCATGGGTTTCAAAGAACTAAAGAGCTTCTGCACACCAAAAGAAACTATCATCAGAGTAAACAGACAGCCTACAGAATGGGAAAAAAAAATTTTGCAATCTACCCATTTGACAAAGATCTAATGCCTAGAATCTGCAAGGAACTTAAACAAATTTGCAAGAAAAATACAAACAATCCCATCAAAAAGTGGGCAAAGGATATGAACAGACACTTCTCAAAAAAATGCATTTATGCAGCCAACAAGCATATGAAGAAAGCTCAACATCACTGATTGTTAGAGAAATGCAAATCAAAACAACAATGAGATACCATCTCATTCTAGTCAGAATGGTAAATATTAAAAAGTCAAGAAACAATAGATGCTGGCGAGGCTGTGGAGAAATAGGAATGCTTTTACCCTGTGGGAATGTAAATTAGTTCAACCATTGTTGAAGACAGCGTGGTGATTCCTCAAGGATCAAGAACCAGAAATACCATTTGACTCAGCAATCCCATTACTGGATATATACCCAAAGGAATATAAATCATTCTACTATAAAGACACATACACATGTACATTTATTGCAGCACTATTTACAGTAGCAAAGACATGGAATCAACCCAAATGCCCATCACTGATAGAATGAATAAAGAAAATGTGGTACATATGTACCATGGAATACTAGGCAGCCATAAAAAGGAATGAGAGCATGTCCTTTGCAGGGACATGGTTGAAGCTGGAAGCAATCACCCTCAGCAAACTAACACAGGAACAGAAAACCAACACCACTTTTTCTCACTGATAAGTAGGAGTTGAATGAGAACTCCAACATAAGTGGGGAAACAATGAGAACACATGGACACAGGGAAGGGAACAAACACATTGGGACCTGTTAGGGTGGGGGAAAGGGGAGGGAACCTGGAGGAGGGGTCAATAGGTGCAGCACTCCACCATGACATATGTATACTTATGTAAGAAACCTGAACGTTCTGCAGATGTATCCCAGAACTTAAAGTAACATAAAAAAATTAATGTAATAATAATGTAAAACAATTTTATCATATTACAATATTTATAAAATATGAAGCCCACGACTTTATTTAGTAAATACCATGGACTTCTTGTTTAATTCTATAGACCTTCATCCAAAAGAGTGATTCTCTAATATTTCATATTGTGATAGCTTCAACAGAATTTTTTTAAAGGAGAACATAAGTAGAAATAGGAACATGCATGGAGTGTCAATTTAATTTCAAAGTTTTAAAGTTTCCTGAAGTTTGCTTTTCTAAACACCTAGTGCAAAACTAGCTGCACAGGTTTTTACTAAATGTGGAAGCTCTGTTTGGAATAGTCTGACTTAAAATTAAGATGGTGTGGTGTATCCCAATTCCCCTTTATGAGAGCCTGAGGTGGGCACTTTGGCAAGGCAGTCACCCCCAGAGTAGCTCGCACTGGAGTCCAGCTAGAAGCCTGTTTGCCTTATAATCAGAAAAGACTCCATGAGCAGAGGAATAAATTGTTTCAAAGATGAGTCCAAAACTAAAAATACATAGGCAGATATCCCTAATTGTAGGTATTAATTTGTAAGTTTGTTCTACTAACATGGGTACCTCTAAGCTGCAGGTGCCTGGGTATGACACATTAGGGATTTATTTCAAAAGATTCTAGATTTTTCTGGGCAGGGTTGAGGAATCCAGCTTGTCTCTATAAAATTGCTGACTTTCTTCCTTTGAGTCCATGTGACACTGTTAGATTTTTAACTCAAATATATGGCAGAAATAGGGTGAAATACCCCCTCAGGAAACTAATAAAAGCAACGAGTTAGCTAAAGAAAAAGACTTAGGACAAAATGCAAATTGAAAAGTCACAAACATTTTTATCTATCACTACTTGTGTGAGTATCTTTAGCCATTCATATGATAGGTGGGGAGTGGGGGATACAGAAGGAAGCATTTCAGACAGATTTCCCCAGGGCTTCTCATCAGTGGTCAACACTGATAGTCAATGCATCAGATGGCTTAAACAGGCAAAATAGTAAACTCCAATGTTGCTAAACCTACCACCAACTGAAGAAGAATAGAAATTCTTGGCAAGTGTTACTATTGAAAAAAACTTTCAATTCAGACTAACACTTTAGGAAGTTTCCTGCCAGTTGTCACAGAGAATTTATAACATTCTGGTAGACCCAGTGTACAGATGTAGGGAACATTCTCAACTATTTGTAAGTATTAGAATTACTCAAATACAATTATTCAAAATTGAAAATATGTAAATATTAACATTTGCATGTGAAGAAAAATTATGTCTTTATATATGAAGATTTTGCGTTTTAGTATTAGTAACTTCCAGTTGCTTCTATAGCCTATTCACAATAATTCACACATAGTTTAATGAGGCTTGAATCAGTTCAGGGTATGTATCAGACAGAAACATATTTAAGTCTATAAATTTTAAACAGTATACACGTATAGAAAATAAATATGAGGTATATCATAGTGCTTGCAAAAATGTTACATATTTTTCAATATTCTTGTAAGTGATATGTTTAAATGTAATTTATTCAGTTAATTGGTTTTACCTGGTAATTTCTCTTACTAACACAATGTCTAATGGTATATTCACGGCAGGATCATTTTATTAAATTGTAATCTAATTTAGATTCCCTGTTAGGAGGGAAACACTGCATAGGAATGTCAGATCTAATTATAAAAGCAGATGAGCCTTTGTGGCAGAATTCCAAGTCTCTTGTATATAGAAATAAAATAGCAGCAAGTTACTGAGAATTTATTTACTGTATCTACGTTCTTCCTCTGCAATAAAGGCTAAGAATTTTCACATATTAGATAATCAGCATCTTCTATATTCAGTGATTAAGAAACCTACATTTAGTGGTCTCTTTTAATTCTGAGACTATCAGAATCATGATACAAAACTGTACCTAATAACATCTACCCTTACTGTAACCTCTGTCCTGTACTTAACGCGGTCTAATTTCCTGTCTGGGAGACCTCTTCACTGAGAGCCCATGTGCGTCTTCTCCCTGAGCTGCTGCAGCTCCCTCGCTTCCCCACTAGGTACTGTGTCCTCTGTGCACACCTGCTTGTGCATGGGCCTGTTTCCCCACATGGGCTGAAGTATATACTTGTCACATGTTAGGTAAACAGACACTCTTTGCTCCATACAGAGTCACAAGAATTGAAAGAATTCCATGGAACAGATGTGATTTCTTCCCAGGGTGAAATTTGGACTATAAAAAAAGCCCTAAGAAGTCAAGCCACGTGCTGCATATCAACCAGACAGTTAAGGCAAAATTATAATCTCCAAAGTTAAAAGCATAATCAGACTTTGATTTTATAAAAATGGTAATAGCAACTGAAAGTATAACCTATAATTATCCTGCTACCAGGTATTTATAGTGTAATGTTAGTCATTAAACGAGTAAAAGCTGTATGTTGGCTGATGGCTGGATGCAAACCTGCCTCAGAAGGCACAGTCTGCACCCAGTGGGTTCTCAAGCATTTTAAACTGAACTAGGTTGTTAGTTCAATTGCTCTAATTAAATAGTGTTTGTTTCCGTTGTTTTCATTTAGAGTTTTTAAATTTTTCTGTGCTTTCTCCTATATAATGAAGGTTTGGGGGAATTGCTGGGGGAATGGATACAAATACTTGTAGGGATTTTTTTTAATTGATATATCATAAAATTCTCCCTTTTAAAGTGTACAGGTAAATGAGTTTTGTAAATTCTCTGAAGGGTATGCAGTCATCAATACTATCAGTTTCAGAACATTCTCATCACCTCCAAAAGAAATACCATAGCCATTCCCCATGTCATTCCCCATGTCTGTCTCCCGACAGGCCCTGGCAAGGTAATTTACTGTCTATCTCTAAGGATTTGCTTGAGATATAGGCTTTTGAAGGAACCTTCTGTTAAGAGAATAGAAGAGTTATTCATTAGGCAAACTGCAAATATCAGTCCCCAAGGGCTGCAGACATATTTGGAAACAGAGTACAAACAGAATTTTAAAAAGCAAAGCAAGGGTTTTTTTAAAGCCACAATTTAGGGGGATTTTTTTCATTCATATGCTTTGCAAATCAATCATCAGAATAAAAAAAAGTTAATACAGTTCTAGAGTTATTTCTGCCATAAGATCACAGGCACTTGAGACTCCAGACTTGTTCATGTTTTTACTATTGCCTGCTTCCCTGCGTAAGAGTTTCTTTCTTCGTTTTCGCTAGATGAAAATGAATGCTCCAATCCCAATGCGTGTGGCTCTGCTTCCTGCTACAACACCCTGGGGAGTTACAAGTGCGCCTGCCCCTCGGGGTTCTCCTTCGACCAGTTCTCCAGTGCCTGCCATGATGTGAATGAGTGCTCCTCCTCCAAGAACCCGTGCAATTACGGCTGCTCCAACACTGAGGGGGGCTATCTCTGTGGCTGTCCCCCTGGGTACTACAGAGTGGGACAAGGGTAAGGTGGCATTCAGCCTCACCACACAGGGTAATACATGGTCCCTCAGTGAGTTCAGGCCACCCATTACTGCAGGGAAGAGTAAGTGTCTAAAAGACAAGCCAAAAAAGCACTGATTAGAGCTCGTAGGGTATGCAGATAATTACCAAGAAAGCACACACGGACCATGCTCCGGGTATAGGATTACTTCCTTTGTAATGAGCTTAAAACTTGAACTTGTATGTAAATATCATTCTTTGGTCCTCTTATTAAGGGCCTGAACGGATTCGATCTGACCCAAGGCCAGAGACAAGCAGATGTTTACAATGTGGCTCACACATTACCATGGTACGGTACCCGGGCTGTGAGGTAGAAGTGGAAGTGGCCTTGCCACGGGTTCTTCTACAAATTCTGGAAGATGCAAGCACAGTGATCACTGAGGAAGGAGTTTATCCCTTTCTTTGCTCATGTGGCTCTTCTACTGCACAGAGAGAGGATGGAACCTAGTTGGTGTGGTGCCACTCAGCACGGGCGCGACCCACAACTCTGGCTTCCCTCCGACTAGGCACACTGTCTCAAGTCCCATGGGCTGTGGCCAAGGTACTGGCCATTTGCATCCTTCCAGGAATGCAGTGGTGCTCAGTAATACAGAAGATGGGCATTTAAAGGTCAGTCCAGGTTGCCTTCTTTGAAAGGAGCAGTGTGCAAGGCAGGGACTAAAAGGCATGGACCAAGTCTGTCCAACAATGGTGTATGACAATACTTAAAATAGAAGGCTTGGTCTAGACAAAGGTCATTTAGAGCCAATTCATTGACTCACTAACCAAAATACAAGTTCAGAAATCTCCGTTTTTAAAGCAGGGAGCTTTGTTGCAAGCAGCAAATGCAGGCTTCAGGCCCCTGAAACAATGGAACCTCTCTCAGAATTCTCTTTGGAAATTCATACCTTGCTTTTTTTTACCTTCTGGAGTTAATTATGCTCAGTACTCCAGTCTGATTAGGATGGAAAATTGGGAAAGCATAGGGCTCACCCTCCGAAGAATTTTTCTGTTTCAAAATAAGGGAAAAATTCATCTATTATGTGTTAAAGAATTATAGGAGATGATGGTTCATGCCTGTAATCCTAGTACTTTGGGAGTCCAAGGCAGGAGGACTGCTTGAAGCCAGAAGTTGGAGATCAGCCAGGGCAATATAGCAAGACCCTATCTCTACAAAAAATTAAAATTAAAAAAAACAGCTGGATGTGGTAGTGTGTGCCAGTTGTCCCTGCGAATTTGGAGGCTGAGGCAGAAGGATCTTGAGGCCAGAAGTTCGAGGCTGCAGTGAGCAAGATTGTGCGACTATACTCCAGCCTGGTAAACAGAACAAGACTTCGTCTTTAAAAGAAAAAGAAAAGAGTTACAAAGAATATTAGGGTTTTATGTTTATGAGTTTAGAGTTTGCTCTGTTGGTCTCGTGTTTCTGAAGACTCTGCTCTATCAGTGGAAAACTATGATCAAAGTCAGTGATAAAGTCTAACAATACTTTGCTTTTTACAAATAGCCACTGTGTCTCAGGAATGGGATTTAACAAGGGGCAGTACCTGTCACTGGATACAGAGGTGGATGAGGAAAATGCTCTCTCCCCAGAAGCATGCTATGAGTGCAAAATCAACGGCTATTCTAAGAAAGACAGCAGGCAGAAGAGAAGTGTTCATGAACCTGATCCCACTGCTGTGAGTAAATCTAACTTTGTGTCACAACAATATTTTATCCACATGTATACAGTGCAGTTCATGTAGTTTGTAGCGTCACTGAAGTTAATCATATCTTGAATTTAATGCATAAATTAATGGAGCCAGTATGGTAAAGACAAGTAAATTAAATGTACCTGTGCAACAATCCTGTATGATCTGCCCATGTACCCCAGAACCTAAAGTACAATTTAAAAAAAAAAAAAGATTGAATTATTAGATCAAAACATGAAGCTTGGGAGAAAAGACTTTAAGATTCACGGTTTCAGAGCATTTTCTTTTGTAGTTTTTGATGTATGCTGGAGGGTATGTTCATCTAGGAAATAGTTATTTTGACATGATTCAAAAAATGAAATTAGTTTGAATTTGTTCAGTTCTGTTTTATATTTGTATAGCACCCAAGGCTGATTTTAATTTTCACTAGGGAAGCCAACTAGGTCTCATATTCTGTGATTTATTTATAAGACAGTTGTTCCCGCATTAAAAACTTTTGTCTTCCAAATCACTTGAATTCTGTAAGGAACTGAAGTTGGAAATTGCCTTCCACTGATATTTCCTTTCCCTAATGGCATTTGGGCAGTGTTTAAAGGCATGGGCCATAGACTATCTGGTTTTGAATATAATTCCCTGCCCCTCCCCATCTGTTACCTCTGTTACATAGGGTGAGTTTATTTAACTTTTCTTTATTTAACTTCTCTCTACCTCGGTTTTTTCACTCGTAAAATGGGAACGATAATGCTTACCTCTGAAGGCTGATGGAAGGGTTAACTGAATTGAAGCCTGTGAACTGCCTGGAACAATGCCTGGCATATATATCACACATGTTCAGTTCCTTTCAGTTATTAATATCTCGTATCTAGAGATCTTGATGATTTTCCCAAAGATCAGAGACAGCATGAGGTCGTCACTCTCCACTCTCTGCAGTTAATATGGCTGAGAAATTACCCCACCAAGAAACCTAATTGACACCTAGCTGGCTGTGTGAATTGGACAACTTGGTTTTGTTTTATGGGCCTCAGAAACTTTGTCTATATAATCTGACTTCTCTAGCCAAGAAGTTTATCATTTATCATGCTATTTTATAATAAAAAATAAGCCAGTATTACATTTACCTTAAGTAGACTAAGATACCCAGCTGATGTTTAAGTATGACAATTGAGATACTCATCAGGTTCCCAAAACTACAAATCCAGAAGTTCTGCTTATAAACTTTCCTGCTGGGGTACCAGGACATAATTCTGCCTGAACACTGATGGGCACTTCTGGGTCACCATTGCCAAATTCTTACTTAACAGGTGCCCAATCAAAGCATTGCGGTTTTTATCCTATCTTATTTAAATATCATTTGTACCCCTCCCAACCCTCTGAGCAAAAGTCAGGTTTGGTTTATCTGAGCCCTACCTCATTGCCTTTTACCAAAGATGCTGGTTCCAACTGGAGCCCTGAGAACTCTGTAGATCACTCTGTGTATCTCTGATAGCTCCCAGTAAACTCACTCACTATTCACAGACCTTACAAATCAAAGCCCAGCCTTCAGACAGAAGATTCCCCTGGGCGCAGTCCCTGCCGATGCTCAACAGCAGTACTTCTTTTTGACTTCGGAAAAAAAAAAAGTAAAAAGAAAAACAATCATTACCTAAATTTTCTTTTTAAAAAATTTTTAAAAGCACAATATTTCATAAATTCATCCAAAAAAAAAAACTTGAAATGTGAACATTCTGTAGGCTGAGTCCTGTAACTTTAATTACCTCATGAAGGCTGAGTGAGAAGTCATAAAGATTTATGGGGCATTCTCTATGAAATTGGCCTTTTCTCTCACATGACAAAAATGTACAATAGCCTCTTTCACCACCACTGCTGGTAAAGAGAGTGCAGAAATGGGGAGTGGGAAGCCACAGCCTGTCCTTGTGACCAAAGCTCCTGTAGCTGATTTCTTTCTAGTCCTCTGCTTGTGCTATAGAAGCTTGTCCCAAGTCATTTCCTGCTCGTCCTCCAGGTTGAACAGATCAGCCTAGAGAGTGTTGACATGGACAGCCCCGTCAACATGAAGTTCAACCTCTCCGGCCTTGGCTCTAAGGAACACATCCTGAAACTAAGGCCCGCCATCCAGCCCCTCAACAACCACATCCGTTATGTCATCTCTCAAGGGAATCATGACGGCCTCTTCCGCATCAACCAAAGGCACGGGACCAGCTACTTGCACACGGCCAGGAAGAAGCTCGTGCCCGGCACGTACACACTGGAAATCACTAGCATCCCTCTCTACAAGAGGAAGGAGCTTGAGAAACTGTTAGAGAGCTATGAGGATGACTACCTCCTAGGGGAGCTTGGGGAGGCTCTCAGAATGATGCTGCAGATTCAGCTGTATTAACCCTTTGCAGACGTGGGCCCAGGCTCAAACCCTAGCACAGCCAGCCTGCAGAAGCATTTGAAAAGCCAAGGACTAATTTTAAGGAGGGGAAAAAAGTAATAACTTTTGTTGCTTTCCTCCCTGTCTCAGACTTTGAATGTTGACCTTCACAGGGAGGGATAATTTAGACTCTGGTATGGCCAAAGATTTGAGCACGAAGGCAACCGTGGTTACTGTATTTTTTATATAACTTCATTTTAAAATATATTAAAGAAAACCTAAATGTTCAAGATATCAGCATATGGCACTAAATGCACAAAAATAATGTGAGCTTTTGTTTTTCCTGTTAGCAGTCTGTAACACTTTGGGTATTTTGCTATAGTTGCTAATTAAAAAAATATAGATGTTTATTTATTTTTAATGCAGTAATATATGGATAAATGAACAAACTATGTAAACAAAAAGGGAAACTCACTTGTTTTTCTTTAGATTTATAAATTTGAGCTATTTCTTTTAGAGGTGCTTTTTAAAAATCCAATAGATACAAGAGATGTTTCCTTTGGTTTTCTGCCAGTCATCCAGCTGATACACACCTGATGATTTTAAAGAAAGCCTCACAGAGCTGAATGGGCATTGTAATCAGTAATTTAAAAGACACGAATGTCATTAGATCCTTTATAAAGTAGATCGAAGCCAAAGCAGCTCCTTATGACAACATTTCACATCACCAGACACACCAGGCGACAGAAGATGAAGCACAACCACTGTAGCAAAATACCTTGACTGCTTGTGAGACCATTAGCATTGCAGGCCAAACTGTACTGTATTTCCTTCTCATAACCTCAAGGAACCACATGTGCTACCCACAACACCTCATTCTTACCCAGGGTGCGCTGCGTACTTGTGGTACTGTAGGCAGCTGAAGAACCGCCGTTCCTTTGAAGGGGAACACCTGGCGTTCTGTAGTGTTTGGTGCTGTCTTAGATAGTGGTGCATTTATTATGTTCAAGCTATTTCAGGATTGCCATATGTGCAAACAAATCATGCAGTGCAGCCAAGGAATATATGTTGTTGTTGTTTTAAACCCATTTTTTTTTTTAGAATTTTCATTAATACTGTAGTTATACACCATATGCCTCGTTTTATCATAGCCTATTGTGTATGAAAGATGTTTGTACAATGAATTGATGTTTAGTTTGCTTTAGTCATTTAAAAAGATATTGTACCAGGATGTGCTAATAAGAGTACATATCCATTATTCTTCTCAACCCAAGAACCTGTTCCCTGGACCAGTGACCAAACCTCTTATGTGAAATGGCCAAAGCACACGCAGACTCCCGGTTGTTCCTCTCAAACCTGTGCTGACCAAAGATGAGTAACCAGTAATAACCAGTGTTTTGAGGTTTTATTGTATTGTTTCTTTTTTTAATAACTAAAAAGAAAAAGGAGCAGTGTAAATTTGTAATCAAGTGTTTGTGAGGAAAACTCATGGTTTTTGGTTTTGTTTGTTTTTGTAGGTCTGTGTATCAAATATGACACTTTCCTTGCAATAAAGCTTATTTTGGGGTAGTTTTCTGGCTGAGAATTTTATAAGACTACAACCCCTCTTGTATTTGTGGGAGGGGCTGGGGGATTTGCCTGTGGGAACCTGTATTAAAGTAACAGACAGAGAGCCACACACAGGAAAATAAGGGAATGCTGGCAAATCTGCGAAGCAGGTAAACATGTGTTCAACTGATGATTACAATCTGAAGTTACATTCAAATAGAAGGACATAATCAAGGCAGTCAGTCGTTCACTTCTGAATAAATTCCAAGCTTCCTGGGACCCATCTTTTTAGAAACTTCAAAGAATTTCTTCACTCTATGCTAAGGCCTCCTTAAAGTATTCATGAGAAAGTGACACATTCTTTTAGAGAATCTTACTTCTCTAAGGTAGAAGTTTCCTGAACCCAAGTTTTTAAGCAAAGGTAATACCGGGCATACCCCAGGCCAAATGGCATCTTCAAAAATAATCCAAAACTTATCTCTTAAAATGCTATACACTTTATTCAGTGGAGAATTGGATAGATTTAACAAAGTGTTCAATATGAACTCCCTTTTGATACACTGCTGAAACAGGCCCAGAAATGTTTCTAAGACTCTTAGAGATTAATTTGATACACAGTTTAAGAATTTATGTGCTTAAGTTTTTTATCCAAGGAATAAGTAAACAAGGAAATATTATGACTGATCTTAATGCTGTTCTTTGCCAATCAGAAATTAGCTGCATGGAGTAAGAAAAGTATTTGCCTCAAGGCATCCTTTAAAACTAACATGCATATTCCGTTTCATCTGGCATCTATTATGGGTACAGCATGAGCATTGTAATATGAAATTTACCTGGAACCAAATTTGACTCTAGCCTTAAATGTTGAGCAACAACATTTAGTTTACCTTTAACTTGCTCTTAAAGAAGTTTGAGAATCCACATCTTTAGGTGCTTTATATAGAAGCTACAAAATGATTAAGGGTTTACAGAGAAGAATGAAGTAGAAGGAAATGACCACTTCAAGACACTCCTTCCAGGAGGAAATGTCTCAGGTACCTCTGGTAGCTCTGTTGCCAGTTCTCTTACTGTGAACACTGACACAATTATGATGAATTTATGTCTTTCTCATAACGAACTGCTAATGACATTTTCTGCACTGTTTTGTCATTCCCGTGAATGTCTCAGTTTCCCCAGAAACGATCTTGGCTAAGTTATAGAAAACCTTGCAGAAGAGTAAAGTATGATGGAAGCCCAGACACATACAACAAATCCAGTGGGCACATGCATTAGTTAATAAACAATAATTTGGTTGTTAGCTGACATGAATTCTTTTTCTACTTGCATTTAAATTTGGAGTTTTCGAATATTTAGCTCTGTTTAGTACCTTTTGATTTTGCTACTTACTTGTAGTAGATAAAAGTTTAATATTTTTGCACATGAGCATTGAATAAAATTCAGGGACAACATGTTAGAGTTACACTAAATTCAAACATCTGCCTTTTCACATTATCTAGGAATGCCAAACAGGATGATTTATACAGTCATTCTCTTTAAATTCTCTAGGGTTTTATTTCCCATTAATTGCCTTCCTGGTTCACAGAATAAACACTTGGGGTTGAGGATGGGGAATACAACTAAAAATTACAGAACATCAGTGTACTGGAGTCCTACAAACCTTTAGGGAAACCAGGTACTCATATACTAAATTAAAACATGTGAATTTGCTGTTATTTGGCCATGTTTAACCTACAAAATGGCAATTGTATGTGGTTCAATTGAATAGTTCAGATATACTCATGTTCCTCAAGACTAGACTGGAAATTTGAGTATATCCTTTCTCTTCAAAAGACAGCAACCCATTCGCTCCTTTCTACACCATTGTTGGCTCATTTGTACTCCTAATTTACAGTAGTCCACAAGAAAATGCACGTAATTTATCCAAACAACCACTTTCTTTCAAGCTCCAAAACATTGGAAAGAGTTTAAATCACACACCCGTAGGACCTCAATGGGATTACTAGAAGCCATTTAAAGACAAAGACAAGTCCATTGGAAATAGAGCACAGTGTTTTGTGTTTTCTTGTTTTTGTTTTGCTTTTAAAAGTGAAGGAAAAACTTTAGGAACTTTTACTTCCTGAGAAAGAAGAAAAGATGCAGATTCATTGCCACCCCACAGGAAGTAAGGATGTCAACCGTGTCTGCAATCTCATTCCAGCCTGACTATTGGTTCCACTTTTTTTAAGTGCTCTTGCTTTCTCAAATAGATACAAAGCCATGGTTTTCTTGATTAAGAAGTACATGCTTCTGATCCTGTCTCCTTTAAAATTATTTCAGTTTACAGAGCAGTGGAGTCCTAAAATACAATGTGAAGAAGGTTCTCTGAAAAGGAATTTGAAGAAAAGAGACTTTATTCCAGTGAAAAATTTCAAACTGAGGAGATACCGTTTCAGTGTAAAAACAAAGGTGTGTTCCAGAAAACAGAAGATTCAGATTTTATAGTGAAAATTTCTCTCCAGGTTCCCAGTCAGATTTATGCAAACAAAGTATTCAAATTGCTTAGTTCTGACTGGTTGACACAGTTGAGTCCTGATTTGTCAATACAGCTGAGCCCTGATTGGTGGGGACAGGTGAGCTTTGATTGGTTGGCTTCCAATCCCAAAACCAGAAGCCTCTGTCAGAAAATTCTTTCAAAGGGTTGATGGGGGCAGAGTTTCTGGCCACAGGTTATCTTGGCACCTACAAGGTATCCTGTCTCTGTCGAATGTTTTACTAAGCTAAATTAAATGATGAGTGTTCATTAAATGTCTAGATCATTTCCAGGCAAGATGTAATTCCCTGTATGTCCTGGCTGACAAAAAGCATGGATTCCTCATGACTGACTGAGGTGAGTTAAAACAGAACCAGGCAGCTGTGGCTGGGTGAAGGAGTGATCATGTACCTTGTGTTTTTAGAAAGTTGTAAGTGTATCACAGGTCCTCCTTGTCTACAATCAAGCCAAACTAGTTTCTTTTTAGGTGCCAAGATAAACTGTGACCAGACACCTGGTTCCTACTAGCCCTTTGAAAGAAGCAACTGCCAGAGACTTCTGTTTTGAGCTTGGAAACTGACCAATCAGAGCTCATCTGCCCTGACCAATCAGGGCTCAGCTTTATTGACCAATCAGGACTCAGTTGTGTTGACCACTCAGAGCAAGTTTGAATACTTGATTTTCAAAAATGACCCTCATTGGGAACGTGAGCGGGATCTTTTGCTATAAAACCTGAACCTTCTCTTTGTACTCTGGAACCACATTCAAGTTACACCAAAAGCTGCATCTTTCCAGTTTGTAAATTGTTACTGGAATAAGGTCTCTCCTCCAAATTCCTTTTCAGAGAATTTTTATCATTCAATTGAATTCAGTCATTCAGTTCACCCACTCAGGCAGTATTAGCAGGTAGTTGAAAGAAATAAACTTTCACATCAGGCAGACCTGAATGTCAATTCCATCTCCTTGGACAAGTTGCATAACATTTCTGAGACCTGGTTTCTTTCCTGGGATGATCTTTCCTTAACAGTGTGGCTGAGAGGATTGAATGAGATAGTACAGGCAACGCCATTAGCATAGGGCTCAGTAACTGTCAGCTGCTCTTCTTCCTCCTACTCCTCTTACTGTAATCACTATTAGAAGAATGAGCCCGCATAGCCACACAAAGCTCCTTTCCAAGCATGGCCCTGGAACTACTGCTTTCTCGTGGAATTGTAGGAACACATCCAGATAAATGGCAACCAGGAAAATTTTCTAAGTGATCTGCACCCCTAGAGAACCTTTAGAAGTCCTGGTGTGGCCATCAGTGTTTATCATCTCCCTATTACTCTGCCCTTAACAGAATTGTGAGCGACAGCCCTGAAAGGTCAAGCTACAAATGCAGCGGGAGCCCTCCCATCTATAGACCCCACAAGAAACCAACCAACCAATAAGGAATATATGGGCACCTGATCATCCCTTTGAGATGATTTAGTGTTGCAGAATGTCAGCTCTAGAAAGGCCTTTCTTAGTGGGCCGGCACGATGGCTCATGCCTGTAATCCCAGCACTTTGGGAGGCCGAGGCGGGTGGATCACTTGAGGCCAGGCATTCAAGACCACCCTGGACAACATGGTGAAAACCCATCTTTACTCAAAATACAAAAAAGCCAGGCGTGGTGGTGGGCGGCTGTAATCCCAGCTACTCAGGAGGCTGAGGCAAGAGCATCGCTTGAACCTGGGAAGCCAAGGTTGCAGTGAGCTGAGATCACACCACTGCACTTCAGCCTGGGCGACTCTATCTCAAAAAAAAAAAAAAAAAAAAAAGGCTTTTAGAAATCCAATCCTGTTTATAAGTTTAACTTTCTAAGTGGGGAAACTAAGGCCCAGAGTTGCAACACAGTTCATTGCAAAGCTAGTTTCTGTCGAGGTGAGACGAGAACCGTGGTTGCCTAGCTGCAGTCTGGTGCTATTCATATTTCCACTACATGGTAAACCTATTTGGATCTCTTTTAAACTCTAAGATATAGGCCAGTTCCCATGGCTTTGGCTCATCTTGAATCCAGAAAATATTTTCCAAGCACGATTCAAGCACCGCTTTTTGTTTTGTCTCTCCCACTGTCTGTGTGACTGCTTCCCAGTCTCCTGTGAACCAGAGATCTGTGTGTGCCCTGAAATGCCAAGATATTGGCTGCTGCATAGTAGGCCCCACCCAATCCTGTGCTTCTGTAAATACACATTACAGCCCTGGCTCTCAAAGGCTTAAATGTTTTATTTAAACCAGACCTTCAAAACTTAAAAAACACATACGCATTTGTTTTACTAAGAATGCTTAAGAAAAGTACACTAGTTGCTTGTGTTGCTTAATTGTCATTCTTTTTCCTTTCCTGAGAGCCTAAAAAAGGTATTACTAGATTAAGTTGGCTTACTTTCGAAACAGCCAAGAACCAACAGCTCCCATTAGTCACTCCCATTAGTCACCCCCATTAGGGCTGCAGATTAAATGTCAGGATATAGTATAGACATTTGCCAAAAGAAAACAGGAAAATGCTTTACATGATTTTTAGAGCAAGCTATAGGGAAAGTGAATAGCCTTTGCTAGACACCTACTGCTACATGTGTGAGTTCCATTAATGAAATAACAGTAGAAGCTGTGAATGGCCAGTTTAAAAATGTGTCAAAAAAGCAGCCTTTTGGTCTGCGTAAGCTGCCTGGGTTTCCACCCTAAGGCCACCCGCTTCCTCCCACTCTACCTGACCTCAGCTTCCCTACACTGATGGAACCTGCTCCTGTAGGGATGGATTTAGAGCCTCAGGCCTGTGCATCTGTGATCTTCAGGCCTAAAGCAGGGTCCTAAGACCCGTGACTATGTACTAGAACCTGGAACCTCACCCTGTTATGAACCTGTGTCTTAGTCATTGCAGTAAACCTCACAGAGCCAAGGCCAGAAAATAATGAATGAATGAAAGGAGGGAGAGGATTCTGACTCTTTATGGACCAGCACAGGAAATTGGATCTTGTCCAAGGAGTGGGTGATACCATATTTATGATTTGATTGGAAACCCGGAGAACATATTTCTGGAGATAATCCTGGAGGTATCTTCCCTTCTAAGGAGGACTTTCTTGATTTTTTTCGGCTTTTCTCCACCTTTCTAGAGAGCCCCGTAGGTCTCACCCAGGATGAGAGCAGATTGAAGAGGCTGTTGAAGCAAGCTGACTGCAATCTTGACTTGTTCCATGAAGGACAAAGGTCCGTGCTGCTTCTGTAGGATTCTGGGTTTAGGAAGTGGTACAGTAATTTCTCTTCCAAGAGACATTACACAGTTCTTATTTCTGGAACAACTTGATTAAATGAGTATTTCTTGGGTATCTATTGCCCAGGCCTAAAATGATTTTCCCTCCAAAACCTTACAAATATTTCTAATAAACAACATAACCACGTTATAAGATGGTATGTGCTTAAGGGCGATAGCGGATGCCTCAGACAAATGGCTTGGACTCTTGGAAAAGGGGGTGGTCAGTGAAATGCAGAGTGATGGGAGATTTCTTGGAAATGCTGGGACCTAAGCTGGATCTTATAGAATGAGGCAGTTTGGGATACGTGGCAGAGGGTAAGAAGGAATTTCCCGAAAGATAGAATAGCATGAACAAAATATTGTAAGTCATAATGTGAATAGCATATTGGAACACAAAGAAGAGGGCCTGCTGGGTGCAGTGGCTCACACCTGTAATCCCAGCACTTTTTGGAGGCCAAAGTGGATAGGTCACTTGAGGCCAGACCAGACCAGCCAACATAGCGAAACCCATCTCTAATAAAAATTTAAAAATCAGCCAGGCATGATGGCACATGCCTATAATTCCAGCTACTCAGAAGTCTGAGGCAGGAGAATCACTTGAACCTGGGAGGCAGAGTTTGCAGTGAGCCAAGATCATACCACTGCATTCCATCCTGGACAATAGAGCCAGACCCTGTCTCAAAAAACAAAGCAAAACCAAACAAAACCCATGGGCCTTAACTGATGGTACCATGAAGGAAAAAGATGATTAGGAAAGGTGGGGCTGGCAGGTGTGAAGGACACTGAAGGACGTCCTAAGCCATTTAGACTTTATCTTGTAATCCATAGCTAATGAGGAATCATTGGTGCATGACTGAGAATTGATTAAGGAAACACCATCTAGAAGCAAGGCCTGGCAACTTCCCATATCTAGAAATACAAAAGGAGAACTGTCACAACTTCTGAGAGAAAGAGAAAGTAAAGAAGTATCAGGAAAACCAGAAGACAAGGGTGGTGTCAAAGATGCCCAGATTAAAAAGGAGTGTTGGTCCGTTCTCTCATTGCTATAAATACCTGAGACTGAGTAATTCATAAAGAAAAGAGATTTAATTGGTTTACAGTTCTGCAGGCTGTATAGGAAACATAGCAGCTCCTGAGGAGGTCTCAGGAAACTTTCAATCACAGCGGAAGGGATAGCAAGCATGTGTTACATGGCCAGAGCAGGAGGAAGAGAGAGAGGAGGGGAGGTGCCACACCCCCCCCTTTTTTTTTTTTTTTTTGAGACAGAGTCTCTCTCTGTCACCCAGGCTGGAGTGCAGTGACACAATCCTGGCTCACTGCAACCTCCATCTCCCGGGTTCAAGCGATCCTCCTGCCTCAGTCTCCCTTGTAAGCTGGGACTACAGGTACACACCACCAGGCCCAGCTAATTTTTGTATTTTTAGTAGAAACGGAGTTTCACCATGTTGACCAGGCCACACACTTTTAAATAACCAGAGCTCCTAAGAACTCTATCGCAAGAACAGCATGGGGGAATGGTGCTGAACCATTAGAAACCAACCCCATGATCCAGTCACCTCCCACCAGGCCCCACCTCCAGCATTGGCACTACATTTCAACATGAGGTTTGGGTGGGGACACAGCTCCAAAGCATATAAGAAAATATTTGAGAAAAGTGGCTTGAAAATGTTTGGCTAGTAAAATGAAATCTCCTTTCCCAGCCACATCTACTCCTCACACCCCCCAATCTTCAACTCTTCCTTCACTTTAGTCACTGTGTTGCAAGCAATGACAGAACAGTCTACATGATTCTTGCCCATAAATTAAAATGAGAGGTAGCATGGCAGAGTGGGAAAAGAGGGTAGCCTCTGGGTCAAAAAAAACAATAGGGTTTCTATCCTGGATGCCACTCGATTGTTGCGTGGTATTAGTCAAGTTACATTAAGTTTTAAGTATTTTTTTTTAACAACATACCACCTTTGTTTTGGGTAACTACTAATCACCATTACAGAAAGTCATACTAGGACGTAAGAGTTTCTGCTCTCCTGGGTTGGATTTCTCTATCCCTGGAATTTGAATTTTGAGCAGAATAATACAAGACAGATAACAGATCCTGCAATCATCCAAGCAGAACCCTCATTAAACTCTTGAGTCAGTTCTTGCAATCTAGACCCCAGGGGCTGACCCATTCCATCTTCTTTCTATGCCTGTTTTTTCAATTTTCACAAAATTATCTGAGTCATCCCATATCCTTGCTATCAATTACTTTTATTGTCAGAATAAGTTGTTGCTTACATCCAAAAAAACTCTAATCAATATCTGTCCTACATTAGGATTATTTTGAGGTTTAGAAATATAGAACACTCCAACCACGGGGACTAGAATGTAGCATCATGCAATAGACTGATAGCTTCTCTGTTGATGTCAAGAAGCCCTGAATTTTCCCGTCTCTTCTCCTGTGTCCCCTATTACTGTGAATAACTAAGCCAGGATGGCTCTGCAGTTCACAGTAATTTTGTCACGTTTATTTATTATTTCTTGCACCCTCCCCAACTCTAGTTTGGGAAGGATGGAGTTAGGTAGGGCTGCGCTGGACTTAGTCCCAGAAGAAGTAAACTGAAGCCTGGCGTCATTGTTTCAGGAGCACCACGCTGGAGAAAGGTGGCCTGTTTTGCCAGGGAGCTAGCTCTTTGCATTTCGCAAAGGACCTAGTAAAATAGCAAAGAGGGGAGGAATCACTCATGAACCCTAAGGATTATGCCCAGCAGTCCCAAGAAGGGTTAAAGTCTCCCAGCTAAGTAGGAGAGAGAAAAATCAAATGCTGTAGCTTTATGTCAGCCCCTTTAATCATTTAGGTTTCTTTCCATGCTGTCCTCTTTTGCTCTTCTTGCAATATTCTGCTAAACCGTTCCATGAGCTGATTGAGCACATGTATGTGAAGCTTTCTGTAGAATAAATAATTACACAAGACATTTTTGGAAGAATAAATGCATTTGGCCTGAGAAAACCAATTCACATCTTAAAGAGCCAGCTTCTCCAAATGCCAGTTCTGTCAGCTATTTGTCCAGCAACCTGGCGGTTTAATTCTTCACCCTTGTCTCCTTGGCCACACTACATACAAATGGTTTCCAGAATAGGGGGAAAAAATGCTTTCCGGTGTCTGTTTTAAATTTGTTTTTATCTACTTTATTGTCTAACTTTGTCCTCATATTTGTTTTACAGCAAAAACAAAACAGAGGAAAGATATCACCCATGTCCCCAAAAGTTTATACAAGTTCCTTTTTGCTGTCGATAATAAAAGCAATTCTGTTTTATAGCATAGATCCTGTCCACAAACTACAAACATCCACTTCCCTCACTTCCTTCAAGTGTCTTTTGAGGGCTGATGAAGGGATAGCAAGTAACATTGTGAGGGTCCCTCGGGGTCCTTCTAATCGTAGGCATTTCTATGCAGTTTATCTGTTGGACCCCAGAGGCTGTGAAGAATCTAATCACCCACTTACTCTTTGAAAGAGGGAACTGAAAACACACTTTGATCAGAAAGAGCCAGGATGTGGAGATGTTTCCCTTAGCCCAGTCCTGACTCCATCTGTTAGCTGCTACCTTAAAAGCCGTAAAGCAAGTCATGCTTTCTCCTGTAACATATATACCTGAATATGAGACGACCTCAAGTATTTTCCCAACCGAGACTATTAGAAAGAGAGAGAAAGTGAGTTTGGGGCCAAACTGAAACTATAAGTTTGATAAATTGTATAAAATATTTTTTTACTTTCCATGTATCAATGTAATTACACACCTATTTGAAAATTACATCATATCTATAATAATGTATTTATTTAAAATGTTTTATTTTTCTATATTCATATTTTATAAGCTAATTTTATTTAAATTCCTTGCATGCATCTTTGACTGATGTATGTTCTGTACTTTTTAAACTATTTAACACAGATTTCCAAACATGCTATTTCTACTGTCTGCTAAACTGCTTGATATACAGCACTTCTCTAGTAAGGCTGTACGCCCATTTTTTTCCCAGGCTACATGTGCTCATTTGCATAGCATTAGGACAGTTGATTATTCTCAATCATCCTATGGATTCAAGAGCTTCACAAAGAAACCACTCACTATATTGGCTCTTTAAAACGATTATTAAAAAGCTTCTATAAAAGATGATCTGAGACTTGCAACTTTGATACTGTACTGTGGGAATAATTACTAAATCTGAAGTAAATTTATTTGCTTTAAAACAAAAACAGATGAGGCCTTTAAAATTCAAAGTTACCATTAATTGAGGTCATCTTAGGATTTGTATCTTCTCCCAGACTGCATTTTATTCACAATGAAGTTATTGAATGAAAAACCCATAAAATAAGGAACTTGTAAAATTAACACATAAACCAACATCCTGCAATATATGCTTGATCAAACACAGTCAGTATCATAAACTTAACATTTATATACATTAATAGGTAAACCAAAGAACAGCAATTAAACTTAATGTTCATATACACTAACAAGTCAACAAAGAAACAGTAATTTCATGGTTGGAGGTTTTAATATTATTTCATATGTTTAATGAGAAAAAGGTTTTCTTGGCTTATTTCTTTACCCAATCTGAGAATCTTTCATTTTTTTAAATAACATTTGTTGTTAATTTTTGAATATAAAAATGATAAAAAATTTCACTGTAGATTTGGAAAAAATAAATTGTGATAGGGAAACTAACAGCCATCTCTCTAAAATGTCCACACCAAAATCCCCAGAACCTATGAATATGTTTCCTTACATGCAAAATGGACTTTGAAGATGTGATTAAGGATTTTGTGATTATGGATTTAGAAAAGAAGATATTATTCTGGATTATTCAGGTGGGCCCAGTGGAATCACAGGAGTCCTTAAAAGCAGAGAACCTTTCCTGGCTATAGAAGGAGAGATGTGAGGACAGAAAAATAATTTGAGAGATGCAATGTGAAAAGGATTCAACCCATCATTACTTGCTCTGAAGATGGAGAAAGGCAACTAGATTAGTCTCCCGTGGCTGCTGTAACTAAACATCACAGACCGCGTGACTTAACATTACAGAAATTGATTGTCTCACACTTCTGAAGTCCTGAAGTCCAAAATTAGGAAGTCAGTGGGCTGCGGCCCACTCCGAAATCTGTAGGAGAGAATCTTCCCTTGCTCCCTCCTGGCCTCCAGTGGTTTGCAAGAAATGCTTGGCATTCCTTGGCCTGCTGCTTCCAGCTCTCGGCTTCCTGGTCACATGGCACCCTTCCTTTGTTTGTCTCTGCGCCTCTTCTCCTCTTCTTACGAGGACACCAGTCATATTGCATTAAGGGTCCACTCTACTATAATACAACGTCATCTTAATTTACACCTTCATTATGTCTACAAAGAGTTTGTTTCCAAATAAGGTCACTTTCACTGATACCAAGGATTAGAACTTCAACATCTCTTCGGGAGACACAATTCAACCAACAAAAGAGGCCATGAGCCAACGAATCTGAGTGGCCTCTAGCAGCTGGAAAAGGCAAAGAAACACATTCTCTGCTAGACGCTCAAGAAAAGAACACAGCCCTGCCAACACCTTGATTTAGTCCAGTGAGACTCATGCCAGACTTTTGACTTGCGGAAGTATAAGATAAATTAGTGCTGTTTAAGTCACTGAGATTGTGGTAATTTGTTACAGCAGCAACAGAAAAACAATACATAAGTTCTCTGAGTTTTTATAAAGAATTATTATGAGGCCAGGCATGGAGGCTCATGACTGTAATCCTAGCACTTTGGGAGACCGAGGCAGGTGGATTACTTGAGGCCAGGAGTTCAAGACCAGCCTGGCCAACATGGTGAAACCCCCTCTCTACTAAAATGACAAAAATTAACCAGGCGTGGTGGTGGGCTCCTGTAATCCCAGCTACTCAGGAGGCTGAGGCAGGAGAATCACTTGAACCCAGGAGGTGGAGGTTGCAGTGGTCCAGGATCACACCACTGCACTCCAGCGGGGGCAGCAGAGTGAGACTCCATCTCAAAAAACACACACAAAAAAAGGATTATTATGAGAAAAAGAGAGTCTTTTCAGTAAATAGTGCTGAAGTAATCAGATTTTCATATTTAAAATATGAACCTTGGTCAGGCGCGGTGGCTCACACATGTAAATCCAGCACTTTGGGAGACTGAGGCAGGCAGATCATGAGGTCAGGAGATTGACATCATCCTAGCCAACAAGGTGAAACCCTGTCTCTACTAAAAATACAAAAATTAGAGGGGGCGTGGTGGTGCGCCTGTAGTCCCAGCTACTCCGGAGGCTGAGGCAGGAGAATCACTTAAACCTAGGAGGCAGATATTGCAGAGAGCTGAGATCACACCACTGTACTCCTAGCCTGGCAACGGAGCGAGACTCTGTCTCAAAACAATAAAATAAGTTAAAATAAAATAGAATAAGAACCTTGACATCATTTCTCACCATACAGAAAAATTTACCTCAAATGGATCGTAGATCTAAAGGTAAAAGCTAAAACAATAAAGCAAAATCATAAAAGAAAAATTAATAAATTACTCTTTGCCAAAAATTATAACTTCTATTCATCGAAAGATATTATTAGGAAAATGAATAGGCACACCACAGCCTGGAGTGAGAAAATATTCACAAGACATTTATCTGACAATGTTTATTGCCTGAGATGTACAAAGAACTCCTTCAACTCAACAATAAAACGATAACCGCAGTTTATCAACGAACAAGAAATTTGAACAGACACTTCACAAATGAAAATGTGCAAATGACCGATAAGCACTTGAAAAAGTGTTCAGCATAATTACCATAAGTGAAGAGCAAATTACAATTACAATATAATGACACATCAACCTGAATGACTAAAACTCAAAACACTGACAACGCTAAGCACGATATAGAACAGTAAGACTCATATATTGTTGACTGGAATATAAAGTGTTAATAGCACTTTGGAAAATGTTTGGCCCTTTCTTATAAAACTAAATATACACTACTATCCTATGACCCAGCAGTCCCACTCCTACGTGTTTACCCAAGAAAAATGAAAACATGTCCACAAAAAAACTTGTACAAGAATGTTTATTGGAGCTTTATTCATCATAGACCTAAACTGGAAAAATCCAAGATATTCATCAATAAATGAAGGGTTGAATCAATTGGCATATTTGTATAATAGAATTTTACTCAGCAATAAAAAGCTACACACTATGGATAAACACAACATGAATGTATCTCAAAAATATGATGCTGATTTTAAAAGCCTTACATAAAAGAGCACTCAGAGTATGAATTCATTTGTAGAAATTCTAGAACAAGCAAAACTAACCTACAGTGGGGAAAGAAATTAGAACACTAGTTATGTCAAGGTTGGAGACAGAGATTGACCAGGAAGGGGCATGGGGAGTTTTTTTACTTCCTTCAATGCCAAAGTTCAGTATTTCCATGGAGTTTAAATGGGTTTAAATGGATGTGTACATTTGTCAAAACTCAGTAAATGCCCATTTAAGATTTAGGCATTTCATTGTATGTAATGTATTTAGGCAACTGTAAGGCAAGGCGCAGCCAGCACTTTGGGAGGCCGAGGAGGGAAGATCACCTGAGGTCGGGAGTTCGAGACCAGCCTGACCAACATGGTGAAACCCCGTCTCTACTAAAAATACAAAAATTAGCCGGGTGTGGTGGCACATGCCTGTAATCCCAGCTACTCAGGAGGCTGAGGCAGGAGAATCGCCGGAACCCAGGAGGCAGAGGGTGCTGTGAGCTGAGATTGTGCCACTGCACTCCAGCCTGGGCAACAAGAGTGAAACTCTGTCTCAAAAAATATGTGTATGTTTTTGAAGTGTTTAGGAGGAAGTATACTGAAGTCTACAATTTACTTTGAAATGCAATTTTTAAATGAATGGCCTTTTCAAACATAACTAGAAGTCTTGTAGTAGCACTTGTGTTGCATTCTATTTATGGTGGCTGTCACAAAGCTCTACTTAGGCTCAAGGGGAAGGAACAAAGACTACATCTTTTAACAGGGGTGTCATAGAAACTTTAGGCATGTTTTAAAATCACCATATCTTGTAACACAACTCAGCAAAGGCAGTGTCTCCGAAAGACAACATAGAAGATGAAACATTTGAAAATGATGGGTCTCAGCTGCATCAGTGTGGGGCAGAGGAATGAGCATTGGCTCGGAAGTAATAGAGCTCTGCTATCTCTCAGCTGTGTGGACTCGGATGAGTCACAGAGCATCAGTTTCTTCATCAACCTATCCATCCACCCACCCATCCATTCTTCCACCAACCAATCCATCCATCCATCCATCCATCCATCCACCCATCCATTATCCATATTCCTATTCATCCATCCATTCACCCACCCACCCACCCATCCATCCATCATCTATCCACCCACTCATCCATCCAGCTATCCACGCATCCAAACCATCCATCCACCCATCTACCATCCTTCCTTTCATTGTTTTTGTTGTTTTGTTTTGAGACAAAGTTTCACTCTTGTCGCCCAGGCTGGAGTGCTGTGGTGTGATCTCAGCTCACTGCAACCTTTACCTTCTAGGTCCAAGCGAGTCTCCTGCCTCAGTCTCCTAAGTAGCTGGGAGTACAGGTGCCTGCCACCATACCCAACTAAATTTTTGTATTTTTAGTAGAGTTGGATTTTCGTCACATTGGGCAGCCTGGTCTCAAACTTCTTACCTCAGGTGATCCACCTACCTCAGTCTCCCAAAGTGCTGGGATTACAGGCGTGAGCCACTGTGCCCAGTCCCTTCATTGTTTTTAGTGGACATTTGTAAGGTGGTTTTGTCTGCTCAGCATCTTGATTGGGCAATTCCCTACCACACATATCTGAGTGGAAGGCAAAGAATATCACCCTCTACTGAAAAGGCCTGATATTCAGACAACAGCTCAGCCAGTCAGCTACACCCACCAGACAGTGGAGGACCCGTTCTGGTGGTGGCTGCGACAAGTTCCTGGAGCAGAAGTGGCCCTTGTGTAAGCTTCAGTGTTCTGATATTTGGTAGAGGGTGGGAGGTCCTTATCACAGTGGTTTTGTGGCATGATTTGGCCTGCAATTCTTACTTCTTAGCCTTCATTTCCTAATGATTTTCTGAGCCTGGTCTCTCCCCATCCTTTCTGGTACCTGTAAACGATCCTATATCCTTTCAATGCAGTATTTTTAAAACATATAAGATGGTTTAATGGGTAAATATGGGATAGATAGATTGATAAATATGTGATAAAGCGAGTATAGTAAATGTCAACGGTAAAATTTAGATAGTGAGTAAATACATGTTCACTGTAAAATTATTTTAAATTTGTTGTACATTTGAAAAATTTTATGATAAAATATTGAGACACGACACCTTTAATTCCAATCATGCAGATAAATCCATAACTACTATCTTTATGTATTTATTTCATCTTTTCTTCTATGACATAGCTCTCTTAAAGTTAGTATAGCACTTTTTGTTTTTTTCATTTCTTTTTGAGACACGTTCTTGCTCTGTCGCATAAGCTGGAGTGCAGTGGCACAGTCACAGCTCACTGCAGCCTCAACCTTTCAAGCTCAAGTGATCCTCCTACCTCAGCATCCCAAGTAGCTGAGACTACAGGTGCATGCCAAAACGCCCAGCTAATTTTTGTATTTTTTGTAGAGACAAGGTTTCACCATGTTGCCCTGGCTGGTCTTGAACTCCTGACCTCAAGTGATCTGCCAGCCTTAGTCTCCCAAAGTGCTGGGATTACAGGCGTGAGCCACCACACCCAGCCACACTTTTCTTAATGGCAATATATTAAGCAGTGTGTACCCACTAAGCTTCACTGTTAGTCATGATCTTAGAAGGGAAGAATAGACACCTCCCAAATCACCACCATTGCTTCTTCCTATAAAAGTAAATTGAATTATCCTGACCCCTCTCCTGTCACACTTCACTTGAAATCCTGTAGGCAGTGCCTTCATTAAGTATGAGCACGTCACTGCTTCTCATCCCTTCCACCGCTAATGCCTTGGATAAAGCCACTGTCACTTCTCAAATTGTATTCACCATCATTTGCCTCTTGCCCTTTAGCATTCAAATCTATTAAACCTCAATCAAATAGGCCTTCTCATTTCTCCAGCTCTCTGTGAGCTACTCCAAACAAAGGTCTGCCCTGCTGAACAGGGGGAGGCATGGGCAGCAATTTTCCCTCCAATCTCGAGCATCGCTTTTGTGCCCATGGTTCCACCTACTCTTCTCTGATCCAAATCCCACCATTTTTATATGGTGAATTTTAAAAAATAAAAATACATTTCTTCTAGAGATGTAGAGGAAGAGCTCTTCTCAGCAGCCTCAATGCCCAGAGAAGCCAACTGAGTCACTGGGCAGCTGGTCTTCAATAACATAATAGCCCTCCTGGAATTTGGCTTGGTAGTCAGACATAAGGAAGAATAGTAAGAAACCCTCAAGAAACCTAATCGTGATAGATCGTTTTCCAGCTGGTGAGGAAGTCAGTGTTCCTTTTTACAATTGGATCTGTTTCAATCTTCAGCTACTTGGAAGAAGAAGCAGACCACAAACAAAGATCATGTTTCTTCTTGCTCTAGTTCTAGAATTTTCATTCTTCTCCAAGGAATGAGTCTCAAAGTCCATCAATTTACAGAGATGAACTAGAGCAGAGTGTTCCCACAGCGTACATTGAGGCAATGCTTGTGGTTTGTCACTCTTACATGTTAGAACATTCTCCTTCCATTGAATGAAGATGATCCTTTATATTACAATAGCAAATGCTCACACCTCACTCAACATTCTTCTTCTCTTAACACTGCACCTGTAATCATCTGATATCTTATATATTTCATATCTATATCTTCACTGTAAAACGTCACGTCTGTGAGATCAGAGGCCCTATTTGGTTTATGCTCTACTGACACGACCTAAAACAGTGCTTAGCACATAGTAAGCAATTAAATGTTTCTTAAATGGATAAATTAATGAGGGTTGAAGAAAAAAAATGCAACACGCCTCGGCAGTAAGACCTTTTCTCTCCAGTCTACCGTTTTCAGTAAGTACCAAAGAGTATGTATTCTTTCTTGCTTTCCTCATTTAGTGTTTAGCGAAACAATTCATTTACTGTATTAAGGACCTACAATGTGCAAACATTACTTGAGTCCTGAGGGGAAAAATTAAGTTCTCAATATTATATAACATACATGCTAGGAGAAGGGCTGGAAATAAGAAGCGTAAACAAACAAAATATCAGCCGGTGACAAGGACTATGATGACAGCAAACTCAGTGATGACTGTCAAGGAGAATGGCTTAGGGAGGGCTATTTTAGATACTATCGAGGAACTGAGACCGAAATGACAAAAGTCAGCTGTGCAAAAACCTGGGGAAAGAACCTCCAGGCAGCACGAGCAGCAACTGCAAAGAATTCATTGTAGGACTGAACTTGAAATGTTCATGAAAACAAAAGGTTAATGTAGTAGAATACAGAGAAAAGAGAAGAAGAGAGAGAGGGGGGTGATGGAAACATGAGAGATGGCAGAGCAAGGATCAAATTATGTGAAGAGATATGAGGCCTTGATAAAGAGATTGAATTTTATTGGTGTGAAATCTTATTTTGAGTGAAATGGAAAGCCATTACAAGGCTTTAAGCAGGAAATGAAATGATCTGATCTTGGCGTTTAAGGACCCCTCCAGGTAGATCCTGTGTGTACCGTCCGTGGAGAGGCAAGGGCAAATTTGGGAACCAGGGAAGAGATAAGTGCAGTCATTCATGGGAGAAACGACGGAGGAGGTGGAAAGGAGAAGCTGCTGGACACATCTGACATGGGACCCACACAATTGATTAATGGGCTAGGTATGAGATATAAAAGAAAAATAAAGGAGAAAAGATTGACTTGGGATAAGAAGCTTTCCTGAATGGTGAGAGAGCCGGCCAAAGACTGCCATTGCTGTCCTCTGCCAGGAGTGGAACAGACTTTCTCTATGTGAAAACCTTTGCTATCATTAAACCCAACACACTGTGCAAATACCAGGAAATTTCAGTGTGTTGCTTTTTAGTTGCCCTGGCAGGAACTTCACAAACGGTAAAGAGTCTGCTGGAACGAATTGCATAAAGCCACCATATATTCCTTGCAAGCTGAAGACTTAAATTGTCCCTTTAATTCGATTGCTATGAGTCCCATTATGATATGTTTGCCCACCGGGAAGCCATTGCCCTAAAGTATAGCCTGGTTTAGAAAAAAAAAATAGTCTGATAAATGAACAGAAAAAAAAATTTTCTCCTAATTGTCATCTCCAATGATGATCTGTAATATCTGGAAATCATGCAGGTTTTACCAAGCTGAGAAAGAAAATCTAATTCAAACATAAGATTTATCCAGGGGCCACTTTGCTCTCACGCTCCTTCTGTGCTCCACACATCATTTCACATGCGGACCATGAATCAGGCCCTCGGAAACAAAGTGCCACACCTCACCTGGTTCCCCACATCCTTTAATATGTACAAAGAGAAAAAAGAACATTTAAGAAATCTGGGTCAGTAACACATCACCATCATGTAGTTATTTCATAAACGAAAAGGTAAATGGAAAGATCTAGCAATGTCCAAAATAAATTATAAAAATAGCAACTCACAAAAACGGCACGCATTAGGAAACAAATTAATAATTCAGTAATTAGTACATATCCTTGTACCCTACAATTCTCACTCTCTTTCTCTAATCCTGGTTTTCAAACCAGCAGCAAAATGGACCCCTCCAACCTGCTGCCAATGAAAGAGGTATTTCTTCCAAAATAGATATTCGTAAATTCACTCCAGCTCTGATACAGTCATGAATCAGACCTGCCACAAGGATGTTTCAAAAAACAGAGCTGTTCAACAGCTTTCCTCAGGGGAAATACTGAGTGGAACAAATGAATCTCTGAAGCTGGGCCTGAAAGCATAACACTTCTGCAAACAAGCCATAAGCACAGACCCAGCAACATGCCAAGCAGCACTTAAACTCAGCAGTCAGGTTAATCGTCCAAACAACCCTCCCACTAAAAGCGTGCTGCCGAGAACGCTGCTGAAAACGTATGGAAAACCACAGCAAGAACCCTCAAGTCATAAAGACAAGAGTCTAAAAATAAAACTGCACCTATCAAAATGAAGGATGAGAAACAGATAAGAAAATAACGGGAAACAGATGACAAAGTTATTTTCCGTTGTGGTGTTGTCCTTTATTATTATATTTTAAGTTTTGAGTTTTTGTGTTCCCAAAAGATTTTTACATAGGGGGTTCTGAACACTTCTCTGTGTATTCTGCCTCTGTAAAGGAGTCAAAACCATTTGTGAAACTCTGAGCAAGGCTCTTGGATTATGTGTTGTAGAAGACTCAGGCCAGCTGACTACATTCAGAGTTCAGCTATGAAGAATTCCCCCAAAGACACAGGAAGACTTTTTGCTGAAGGGCCAGAGGGAAGCCCTTCTGCCAAGTCTTGATTAGAGATCAGATGTAGAAATGACGGTCCTTAAATAAAATAGCAGAACACCTGCTACAGAACACCTCAATGATTTTGTGGATTTCTTTCTTCCCCAAGAATTAACTATTAAAAAACTAATGCACAAAGATGTTAATTTGTTACCAGTTCCAAGGAGAAGTCACTGTTAAGACTAAAGTAAATTGTAGCTCACCTTTACAAGATCTAAAAGAATATTCTCTCCTGGTTGGCAGAGGAAAGCAAAATTTACTTTATTTGCTTTTAGCGAGGGGGCACACTTCCTCATCATTTCTAAGTGTGATAGATTTTTGAAATGATTTATTTAAATTTGAGGAAAAAAAGGAATGTGTGGGTTTTACGTGGCTAAATTCTGGGCATTCTAGAAAAAAATGAGCTTTATCATTAAGTAAAGAAATTACTATCAACTTATTAATTGGACATGAAGAGACCTTTCTTATTTCACATCTGGGCTAAACTAGGCAGTGTAAGAAAGTGCAAAGACAGTGGCTTCAGAATTAGACGTGGACTCAAGACTCACCTCTGACATGTATTATTTCGACGAACTTGGCAAATTATTTCACTGCAGTAGCAAAGTAGGAATATGATTTACATCCTCAAAACTGCCGTGAGGGTTAAATGAAGTAAAGCATTTAGATTCCTGTCATGGAGTCAGGTGTAGAGAAGGTGCTGGGCACACGCCAACCTTCAATTGCTGCTTGCTCACCGCGGCTTTACCTGCATGTAATGCTTTTCCATGCTCAGGACACCCAAATGACTGATTGTATTGCTCACTTCTGTCCGTATAGGGAAAGTCTAGGTTACAAGATGTGGAGCAGATTCCTTTGGTGTGACCTCAAACTATCTTTCGTGTTATATGTTGAAATGAAGTTATTCACTAAGTTGGCTGGTATTTTTTATACCCCAGTAATCAGGTCATTGCCAAACAGCACTTAATCCACCAACCCAGAAATGTCAGCTCCATTTTCCAATCACACCAGTCCCTCCCTCCATAAGCCCTTCAGAAGAAAGAAAATTTCTTGGGGATGCACCCAAATTATACCTTGATCAAAGGAAAGCAAAGGATGAGTCTTGGGAGCCAGAGGGCTCTGCCCTGATCAAGAACAGATCTGGGTTTCCTTGGTCAAAAGTTCATTTGAGTAATATTTTAGAATTTTGAATTATTTTTTCTTTTGAAATTCTTAGTTTATCATTTTATTTTTATGTGTTAATTTTTTTGAGACGGAGTCTTGCTCTGTTGCCCAGGCTGGAGGGCAGTTGCACCATCTCATTTCACTGCAATCTCTGCCTCCCGGGCTCAAGCAGTTCTCCTGCTTTAATCTACTAAGTAGCTGGGACTACAGACATGTGCCACTGTGTCTGGCTGATTTTTGAATTTTTAGTAGAGATGGGGTTTTACCATGTTTCCCAGGCTGGTCTTGAGTAGTTTATCTTTTTTAAAAAGACACCTTCTTCTTCTTCTTTCTTTCTTTTTTTTTTTTTTTAAGGGCATATGCAGAAGAAGCCAAAGGGTAATACCTAAAGAATATAACGAGCTTGGAAAATGGAGTGTAATTGAATGAAGCCAACTGGTAAAGAGAATATTGGTATTTACATATGAGCTGGTGTCAGAAAACATCCTTTGTTAAAATCAGAGACAAAAAGAGTAGAAGATGGTGGCTAGGAGGCAGAACGAGCTTTCGCCTCCCACTAGGATGGATAGAGCAGTGGAGACTCACATCATGAACTTCTGCTCCAAGAACTACTGCAGAAACATACCAGGAAAGCCAAGAGAATCCACAGACGCTTTGAAGGAACTGGATCACTGCTGCAGGCTCCCTGAGATGCCGAAAACCTGTGAGTCTGCTTGCATTCTCAGCAGGCAGGCTCGTGGTCTGGGGCAAGTTCTCAGCCCTGGTCATCAGCTGCCTGGAAATAGACTGGGTGCTGTTGCAGCGGCTCGGTGAGACTGACACCAGCCTTTAGGACTGCGGGCTGCATGGGAACAGGGTGAAGCCTGTGACGCCGGCTTTCCCCCACTTCCCTGGTGACCTGTATGACTCAACAAAGGCAGCCGTAATCCTGGGAATATAACTCCACTGGACTGGGAACCCCATCCCCCACAGCAGTTGCAGCAAGCCCTGCCCAAGGAGAAGCTGAGATGAGGCACGCCTGTCCTTGCCCCCACCTGGTGGTCTCTCTCTATCCACCCTGGTAGCTGGAGACAAAAGTCTTAATCTCTTGGGAGCTCTATGGCCCTGCCCACTTGAGAAAACGGAATACTTAACCAAGTGTCCCTAGGGCAAGTTGCATCCTCCTTGTGTGGCTGTAGTTGTTGCACTCTTGAAAGTACCACCACCTGGCTGAAGGCCAAGCAACACAAAACCAACGCACTAAACACAAACACAACCAAAGACCCTCAGAGTCCATCTCACTCCCCTGCTACCTCCACTGGAGTGGGTGGTGGTATCCACTGCTTGCAAGACCTGAAGACGGATCACAAGACTCTGCAGACACTTCCCAGTAACTCTCCTGGGTGGCTAGACCCAAAAGAGCAAAAACAATCACTACAGTTTGGTTCTCCGGAAACCCCATTCCTAGGGGAAGGAGAAGAACACCGCATCAATGGAGCACCCCGTGGAACAAAAGAATCTGAACAGCAGCCCTTGAATCCCAGATCTTCCCTCTGACATAGTCTAGCCAAATGAGAAGGAACCAGAATAACAATTCTGGTAATAGGACAACACAAGGTTCTTTAACACCCTCAAAAGATCATATCGGCTCGCCAGCAATGGATCCAAACTAAAATGAAATCTCTGAATTGCCAGAAAAAGAATTCAGAAGATCAAATATTAAGCTAATCAAGGAGATATCACAGAAAGTTGAAGTCCAACTTAAAGATATCAAAAACATGATACAGGATATGAAAGGAAAACTCTTCAGTGAAATAGAGAGCATAAATAAAAAAGTCACAACTTCTGGAAATCAAGGACACACTTAGAGAAATGCAAAATGCACTGGAACATTTCAGCAATAGAATCGAACAAGCAGAAGAAAGAACTTCAGAGCTTGAAAACAAGGTTTTTGAATTAACCTAATTTGTCAAAGATAAAGAAAAAAGAATTTTAAAAAATGAACAAAACCTCCAAGAGGTTTGAAACTATGTTAAACATCCAAATCTAACAATAATTGGTGTTCCTGAGGAATAAGAGAAATCTAGAAGTTTGGAAAACATATTTGAGGTAATGATGGAGGAAATCTGCTTCAGCCTTGGTGAAGATCTAGACATCCAAACACAAGAAGCTGAAAGAATACTGGGAAATTCATCACAAAAAGATCATTGTCACCTAGGCTCATAGTCGTTAGGTTATCTAAAGTCACAACAAAGGAAAGAATCTTAAGAGTTGCAAGACAAAAGCATCAGTTAAGCTATAAAGGAAAACCTATCAGATTAACAGCAGATTTCTCAGCAGAAACCCTACAAACTAGAAGGAATTGAGCCTCCTTAAACAAAACAATTATTAGCCAAGAATTTTGTATCCAGCAAAACTGAGCTCATAAAAGAAGGAAAGATATAGTCTTTTCCAGACAAATAAATGCTAAGAGAATTTGCCATTACCAAGCCAGCACTACAAAAATTGCTAAAAGGAGCTCTAAAGCTTCAAACAAATCCTTGAAATACATCAAAATAGCACCTTCTTAAAGTATAAATCTCACAGAACCTATAAAACAATAACACAGTGAAAATAACAACAAGATATTCAGGCAACAAATAGCACAATGAATAAAATAGTACCTTACATCTCAATACTAATATTGAATGTAAATGACCTAAATGTTCCACTTAAAATATACAGAATGGCAGAATGGATAAGAATTCACCCACCAAGTTTCTGCTGTTTTCAGGAGACTCACATGACACATAAGGACTCACATAAACTTAAGGTAAAGTGGTGGAGAAAGATATTCCATGCAAATGAACACAAAAGCAAGAAGGATTAGCTATTCTTATTTCAGACAAAACAAACTTTAAGGCAACAGCAGTTAAAAAAGACCAAGAGTGGGCCGGGCATGGTGGCTCATGCCTGTAATCCCAGCACTTTGGGAAGCCAAGGTGGGCAGATCATGAGGTCAAAAGATCCAGACCAGCCTGGCTAACATAGCAAAAGCCCATCTCCACTAAAACTACAAAAAATTAGCCGGGCGTGGTGGTGCATGCCTGTAGTCCCAACTACTCAGGAGTCTGAGGCCAGAGAATTGCTTGAAACTGGAAAATGGAAGTTGCAGTGAGCTGGGATCATGCCATGGCACTCCAGCCTGGTGATAGAGTGAGACTCTGTCTTAAAAAAAAAAAAAAAGTCCAAGAGTGATATTACATAATGACAAACGGGAAAATATCACAGTTCTAAATATACATGCACCTAATGCCGCAGTTCCCAATTTTATAAAACAATTACTACTAGACCTAAGAAACGAGATAGCAGCACAATAATAGTGGGAGACACTCCCCCTGAGAACTGGAACAAGACAAGGATGCCCACTTTCACCACTTCTGTTCAACATAGTACAAGAAGTCCTAGCCAGAGAAATCAGACAAGAGAAAGAAATCAATGGCATCTAAATCGGTAAAGAGGAAGTCAAACTGTCACTATTTGCTGATAATGTGATCATATACCTAGGAAACCCTAAAGACTCATCCATAAAGCTCCTAGGACTGGTAAATGAATTCAGCAGTTTGAGGATACAAAATTCGTGTACACAAATCAGTAATTCTGCTATACAACAACAGTGACAAAGCTGAATCAAATCAAGATCACAACCCCTTTCACAATAGCTGCAAAAAAATATAAAATGAAATACTTAGAAATATACCTAACCAAGGAGGTGAAGGACCTCTGCAAGGAAAACTATAAAACACTGCTGAAATAAATCAGAGAGGATACAAACAAATGGAAACACATGGAAAACAAATGGAAAAGCTCATAGATGGGTAGAATCAATATTGTGAAAATGACCATATTGTCAAAAGCAATCTACAAATTCAATGCTATTCCCATCAAAATACCACCATCATTCTTGACAGAACTATAAAACCAATCCTATAATTTATATGGAACTGAAAAGAGCCCACTTGCCAAAGTAAGACTAAGCAAAAAACAAATCTGGAGGTATCATATTACCTGACTCCAAACTATACTATAAAGTCATAGTCATCAAAACAGCATGGTACTGGTATAAAAGTTGACACATAGACCAATGGAACAGAATAGAAGACCCAGAAATAAAGCCAAATTCTTATAGCCAACTGATCTTTGACAAAGCAAAAAAAACATAAAGTGGGGAAAGGACACCCTATTCAACAAAAGGTGCTGGAATAATTGGTAAGCCACATGTGGAAGAATAAAACTGGATCCTCTTCTCTCACCTTATACAAAAGTCAACTTAAGATGGATCAGAGACTTAAATCTAAGAACTGACACCATAAAGATTCTAGAGAATAACATCAGAAAAACCCTTCTAGACATTGGCTTAGGCAAAGAATTCATGATCAAGAACCCAAAAGCAAATGCAACAGAAACAAATAGATGGACTTAATTAAACGAAAAAGCATCTGCACAGCAAAAGAAATAATAGGCAGAGTTAACAGACAACCCACAGAGTGGGAGAAAATCTTCACAATCTATACATTTGACAAAAGACTAATACCCAGAATCTACAAATAATAATAATAAAAAAATCAGCAAGAAAAAAAAACAAACCCATCATAAAGTGGGCTAAGAACACAAATAGACAATTCTCTAAAGAAGATATACAAATGTCAACAAGCATATGGAAAAATGCTCAACCTCACAGTGATCAGGGAAAAGCAAATGAAAAACAATATGATACTGCCTCACTGGTGCAAGAGTGTCCATCATCAAAAAATAATAATAATAGATGTTGACACGGATGCAGTGACAAGAGAACACTTTTAGACTGTTGGTGGGAATGGAAACTAGTACAACCACTGTGGAAAACAATGAGGAGATTCCTCAGATAACTAAAAGTAGATCTACTGTTTGATCCAGCAATCCCATTACTAGGGATCAATCCAGAAGAAGAGAAGTCACTATAAAAAAGACACTTGCACACACATGTTTATAGCAGCACAATTTCCAATTGCAAAAATATGGAACCAGCCCATCAATCAACAAGTGGATAAAGAAAATGTGGTGTATACGGATACCATGGAATACTAGTCAGCCATAAAAAGGAACAAAATAATGGCATTCATAGCAACCTGGATGGAATTGGAGACTATTATCTTACTGCAGTAACTCAGGAATGGAAAACCAAACATTGTATGTTCTCACTCACATGTGGGAGCTAAGTTATGAGGGCACAAAAGCAGAAGAATGATACACTGGACTTTGGGGATGAGGGGGAAAGTGTGAAGGGTAATGAGGGATAAAAGACTACACATTGGGTACAGTGTATAGTGCTCAGGCGATGGGTGCACCAAAATCTCAGAAACCACCACCAAAGAACTTATTCATGGCTGGGTGTGGTGGCTCATGCCTGTAATCCCAGTACTTGGGAGGCGAGGTGGGTGGATCACAAAGTCAGGAGTTGAAGACCAGCCTGGTCAACATGGTGAAACCCTGTCTGTACTGAAAAATACAAAAATTAGCTGGGCATGGTGGTGCATGCCTGTAGTCCCAGCTTCTCGGAAGGCTGAGGCAGGAGAATCGCCTGAAAGTGGGAGGCAGAGATTGCAGTGAGCCAAGATCATGCCACTGCACTCCAGCCTGGGCAATAGAGTGAGACTCTGCTTCAAATAAATAAATAAATAAATGAAAGCACTTATTCATGGAACCAAACACCACCTGTTCCCCAAAAACCTATTGAAATGAAAAAATTAAAAACTAAAATAAAGGAGTAGAGGCATCGTTTCCTAACTGAGATTAACTTTAAAAGCCACAATGTCTCAATATTGATTTAGACATTGCAGCTAAATCAATATTGAGAACTATAATAGTGTGTTCCCTGGGGAGTATAGAAAGTATTCACTGTGGGATAACATGAAATTTAAATAGTTGGCATTTCCTGGGCCAGGTGCGATAGCTCACGCCTATAATCCCAGCACTTTGGGAGGCTGAGGTGGGCAGATCACAAGATCAGGAGATGGAGACCATCCTGGCCAACGTGGTGAAACCCCATCTCTACTGAAAATACAAAAAATTAGCCAGGCGTGGTGGCATGTACCCGTAGTCCCAGCTACTCAGGAGGCTGAGGCAGGAGAATTGCTTGAACCTGGGAGGCAGAGGCTGCAGTGAGCGGAGACCACGCCACTGCACTCTAGCCTGGCGACAGAGCGAGACTCCATCTCAATAAATAAATAAATAAATAAAAGTTAGCATTTCCAAATATTTCTTGCATTATCTAACAGAGTCCGTAAGTTGGCCCAGGCCCTGCCTGGGAGGAGCTTGTACCCTCACGTCTACTTCATATCCTTTGTCGTATGTGGGATGCTACCCTCCGTGCAAACCAGGGAGACTACCATGCAAGATTCGCAACACCCATTTTTGGTGGCATTATCACGCTTCAGCTTATACCAGGCTGTGTTCTGAAGTGTGCCCAGCGGAAGCCACAGTAGTTTGAGAAATTTTAGGGATGATTATTTTTTCCTGGGAAAGTTTAATTTGTTGATTAAGTGGGATTGGAACAGTGCCACCTACAACAGATGCTTTAGCAAAGAGGGACAGTAAAACAAATGATTGCTCAAATGTGTGGTGTCTGCAGAGAATCTGGATAAGAATTACTGGTGTTTAATGACCTAATACCAGCAAGGTCAGCCAATAGCACAATTTAGAAAGAATCAAATGCCAATTCCTTGGTGCAAATGAAGCATAATTTAGAGTCAGCACAGCAAGGTCCTGCACATGTTAATTGTCCCAGGGTTGGCATTAATAAATGTTCATAGCAGATTTTTTAAAATTATACTTTTAAAGAGAATAAGTAATTGGTGTTAACTAATAAACTAATGTCATGTCTTTCCCCGTTTTTATGGAGGTAAAGAAGACTCTAAAGATGGTGCCATATGAGGCCCGTTTCTGCAATGAATTTGGTAGGGCCAGAGTAGGTCAGATGGACAAGAATGCTGCAGAAAGACACAGGCCTACTCAGAGCAGGGATTGGCACTGCTGCCCACCCTCAAAACTACAGACCATACAGGCCCAGGGTGGGGTTAGCCTGGGCCCCACCTACCAACCACCAAGGAGTCATAAGTGTATTAAGAGTCACTGACGTCTTCCAGGGGAAGTGAATCATTCCCCAAGCTAGCCAACAACTTGTAAGTCCGTGGATCAGCCCCATCAGAAGAGCCAAAAGATTAGGTGTAGCTATGTTCGTCCATCACCACAGCCAGGCAGGGGGCATGCGTATATTACGAAGTCACAGAACCTACCAACTATGTCATTGCTAAGGATTAGTATAGATCAGCTGCAAACTATGTCGGTGGGTGTGCTGTGTGCCCACAGCTACCCTTCCCCACTTCTCACACGGATGCAGCACACACACACACAGTTGAACGTCCCTTGTACTAAAACAGCTTGGTGAATAAGAAATTACAGTGACTCTGCCGTTGCTTACCATGACCATGAATTCTTCTTTTAGTTCTCCTACCTCTTTGGCTGTGTGACTCCGGCAAACCATTTATTGTGGTTCTGTTTTGTTTTATTTGCCTCATATGTACAATAAAAGTATTGCCTCCAGATCATTCCTGTGGTCCCTTCTAACTTAAGCTGAGTTTATGAGTCTATTTCTTGTTCAAACTATTTTTTGTCTTACAGCTCAAAACTTACAACTGTTTAGACTTTTCACTCAAATAGATCTCATACTAGGATATTCAGAATGAATATGGGAGTAGGGATAAAGAAATGCATATAGTCTACAATTCTTCAAGGGACCACAGTTCAGAGGTGGAAATCGTAGAAGGACAGGGATGATCCCAGCCAAGGGGTCTATTTTTATCAGAGCTACCTAGAATACTTCACTCCCTCCTCATGGCAATAGGCCATACTGCCTATAACCCCGAGCATATATCTAAGGATGCCTGTTCCTTTCAGCACAGCTCCCCTTCCCAGAAAAGCAGTATCTTACTACTTCCTGAAAGGCTAAGACATCCAGCACAAACACCCTCTAGAAAGCTTCTCCCTTCCCTGTCCCATCTCTATTCTCCCAATCTGTTTGTCCTGAGCTGCCACTACCAATCAGCCAAAGTAGAACACTAGAATGTCTCTCTGTTTCCTTAGCTTTCTTCAGAGGCCATTTAATAATGATTTTTTCTTCTCATAGTTGAACACTCAGTTCTTTCTTTGTGACCCCTCCTGCCACATCCTCTTGATTACACGCATCTGTACCATTTTCTTTCAGTTTAAAAGTCAACAAGGGCCAGATGTGGTGGCACACACCTGTATTCCCAGCACTTTGGGAGGCCAAGGCTGGTGGATCACTTGAGCTCTGAAGTTTGAGACCAGCCTGGCCAATATACAAAACCCTGTCTCTACAAAAAATACAAAAATTAGCCAGGTGTGTTGGTGAGCGCCTATAGTCCCAGCTACTTAGGAGGCTGAGGTGGGAGCATCGCTTGAATTCAGGAGGTGGAAGTTACAGCGAGCAGGGGTCACGCCACTGCACTTCAGCTGAGCAAGAGAGCAGGAACCATGTCTAATAAATACATCAATAAATAGATAAAGTTAACGTTTCTCTACCTGGATTTCAGATTCATTCCATCTACCTGATTTACAGTGTTATGCACTGAGCTCTTTAAAGTTGTTGGGAATCTCAGTAGTTTGGGAGATCTATCAACGTAACATTCTTAGTCTCTTGTCTGTTGCTTAGAACACCTGAAACTGGGTAATTTGTAAAGAACGGGAATTTATTTTATTTCTTACAGTTGTGGAGGCTGAGAAGTTCAAGGTGAATGGACCACATCTAGTGAGAGCCTTCTTGCTGGTGGGAGACTCCCTGCGAATCCCAAAGAAGCACAGGGCACTAGCTGGGTGCAGTGGCTCACACCTGTAATCCCAGCACTTTGGGAGGCAGAGGCGGACGGATCACGAGGTTCAAGATCAGCCTGGCCAACATGGGGAAACCCCATCTCTACTAAAAATACAAAAATCAGCTGGGTGTGGTGGGGCGCGCCTGTAGTTCCAGCTACTCAGGAGACTGAGGTGGGAGAATTGCTTGAACCCAGGAGGCGGAGGTTGCGGTGAGCCGAGATTGCGCCATTGCACTCCAGCCTGGGTAACAAGAGCGAAACTCCATCT
>PVKV010019890.1:0-41068 GCA_004027835.1 Alouatta palliata | reverse complement strand
TGGTGAAACCCCGTCTCTACTAAAAATACAAAAATTAGCTGGGCATGGTGGCACATGCCTGTAGTCCCAGCTACTCGGGAGGCTGAGGCAGGAGAATTGCTTGAACCCAGGAGGCGGAGGTTGCGGTGAGCCGAGATTGCGCCATTGCACTCCAGCCTGGGTAACAAGAGCGAAACTCCGTCTCAAAAAAAAAAAAAAAGCTCAATGTTTGGCTTAGCCCTGGATATAACCTTTAGGTGTGAAATTCTTTTGGGATTTTACAAGGGATGATTTAATTTACAATCTACATAGAAAGCCCCTTTAACATTATAGCCTATATGACTGATCTTAGTTCTTTGAAAAAATTTGGGTCTGCTCTCTGGAGAATGTTGAAGGGCTACTTTTAGAACCAGCATTTCATTTTCAGGATGTTCTGAGACATCCTGAAAAGTAGAATACAGAATTTGTCAGAAATTTGGGTCTAGGGAGATAAATGTATTTACTCTCTTAAAAACCTTCCTTTGGGGCTGGGCATGGTGGCTCATGCCTGTAATCCCAGCACTTTGGGAGGCCACGGCCGGCAGATCATAAGGTCAAGAGATCAAGACCATCCTGGCCAATAAGGTGAAACCCCGTCTCCACTAAAAATACAAAAATTAGCCACGTGTGGTGGCACTTCCCTGTAATCCTAGCTGCTCAGAAGGCTGAGGCAGGAGAATTGCTTGAACCTGGGAGGTGGAGGTTGCAGTGAGCTAAGATCATGCCACTGCACTCCAGCCTGGGAGACAGAAAAACAAACAACACAACAAAAACCTTCCTTGGGAACACAATTCATAGTTCCTCCATTTTTGTTGTCAGCGGCCCTTCCTTTAATGGGACTGCCTAAGGGGCCACTGAAGCACTAGGAGGAGGCTGCCCCCCTGGGGGACTCTGGCCCTTGTAGGCTGGGACCGACAACCTCAGGAAGTCCTAGGGCTGGCCAGAGACACCAGACAAGGGACTAAGTGGAATCTGAGGTAGAGAATGGAAGAGGTAAGGTGTAAAAATCGAGTTCTGAGTTTGAAATGGGCTCCAAAATTCCCAGGTTGTGACCTCATTTTCTTTTATTTTTTTGAGATGGGGTTTCACACTTGTCACCCAGGCTGGAGTGCAATGGCTCGATCTTGGCTCACTGCAACCTCCACCTCCCGGGTTCAAGCGATTCTCCTGCCTTAGCCTCCTGAGTGGCTGGGACTACAGGCCTGCCACCATGCTCAGCTAATTTTTGTATTTTTAGTTAGACATGGGATTTAACCATGTTGGTCAGGCTGGTCTTGAACTCCTGACTCAGGTGATTCACCCACCTCAGCCTCCCAAAATGCTAGGATTACAGGTGTGAGCCACCTCGCCTGGCCTGTGACGTCATTTTCTACCTCCAAATCGATTTTTCTTTTTATATCCCCGTTCTCTCAATCCAGATACTTGGGAGTTAGCAGGGCCTTTCTGGGAACATCACTTTCAAGCAGGCACCACCTCCTGTAATTCTGTCTTCTTCTTCTTTTTTTTTTTTTTTTTCATTTATTTATCTGTTTATTTAAGACGGGGTTTCACCATGTTGGTCAGGCTGGTCTTGAACTCCTGACCTTAGGTGATCTGCCCGCCTTGGCCTCCAAAGTGCTTGGATTACAGGCGTGAGCCACCACGCCCGGCCAATTCTATCTTCTTAATATGGCTCAAGCTAGAACCACTACTACCCCTCAGCACTCCCCAAACCCTGCCCCAGGCATAAGCAACTTCATTTTTTTGAGATGGAATCTTGCTCTGTTGCCCAGGCTGGAATGCAGTGGCGAGATCTCGGCTCACTGCAACCTCTGCGGCTCCCGCGTTCAAGCAATCCTTTGGCTCAGCTGGGATTACAGGCACCTGCCACCTTGCCCAGCTAACTTTTGTATTTTTAGTAGAGACGAGGTTTCATCATCTTGGCTAGGCTGCTCTTGAACTCCTGACCTCATGATCTACCCACCTCAGCCTCCCAAAGTGCTGGGATTACAGGCGTGAGCCACCACGCCCGGCCTGGCATAAGCAACTTTTAGGTATATCACTTAGCTAAGAAATAGCCCCTTGGTAAGAAGTATCCTTTTTCCTGGCTCCGCTGGTATATCATCCTCCAGTTGCCTCCCACTCCTCCTCCCCCTTCTTTCTCTCCTCCTCCTTTTCACTCAGCTGGTATTCATCCTCCAGTTGCCTTCCCCTCCTCCCCCTCCCCTTCCTTTTCACTCAGCTGGTATTCATCCTTCAGTTGCCTCCCCCTCCTCCCCCTCCTCTTCACTCAGCTGGTATTCATCCTACAGTGGCTATCGCCTTCTTCTCTTCCTCCTCCGTGCAGTGAAGTTTACACCATGCTGTGCTGTGGCCCTGCTCAAATCTTTTGCCTCCTCTCCATCGGCCCTGGGGCTGCTGCCTTGACCTGGGTCTTTGTTGCTGTCCCTCTCCCCAGGGTTCTCCCAGCTGCCTTGATAATTGTCCACAATTCTGAGCATTCCCAGTACCTTCAGGACAAACTCAGACTCTCCAGGTGGTACCTAAAGCTCTAGTGCCTGCTAATTTCTCTTTCCTCTTCTGCCTCTCCCACCCGAAACCCTCCTTCACCCAGAGTTTCCCCAGCCTCTGCCAGGAAAGCTTTATTTCCTTTCTCCTCATGGCAATACCTCCTGGGCTTTGGAGTCTTGATTTAAACAATGCCCTCCCTAGGAAGTCTTTCCAGGTTGTGTGACTCTTCCCTGAGCTTCCCTCTGCCTTGGTGCTTATCACCCACTACCGCACCAGTGCTGCTGACCCAGGGCCCGGAGGCACCGGTGCCTAGAGTGCAAGGTACTTTTAGGGGCTCATGAAAATGTTTTATTTTAAAATTAGATAAAAAAAATGTAAGAGTCAAAGAACACGTGTTTTTTTCTTACGTTAAAAAAAAATGCATAGTGTCCATGAAAAGCTATTGAATAAATTTTAATTTTTTAAATAGAGGAAGACACCCCATGAAGACAAAAGCACCTGAGGCCTGAGAAAGTTGGCATGTGGCCCTGACTGACTGCCACTGGTTTCCCTTCCCCCAGTGGGGTTGGGGGGGCATTATGTTATTTTTAAGTCTCTGCACCCCCAGCCCGGTTCTCAGCACTGAGGACTGCTTTCTGAAGAAGAAAAGAAGTGCATAAATAAATGAAGGGCCTTGTGCAAAGCTCTTGACTCTGCGTCTCCATTTCTTCATCCCGACAACAAAGTTCCAGCTTCGCGGGGCTGCTGCGGCATCAAGCAGTGAGTGAGAAACTTTCAGAATCGCGGAGCTTGCAGCTGTTCCTGAGGTCCTGCAGAATGTGGCTGGGAGGTTGTTGAAAATGGCTTTGATACCTTTCTTTTGGTAATGACATTACCCTCTTTATACACAGAGCACTGGAAGGACAGAAGCCAGAGTCACACAGGGGCTGGCCCTCCGTATTGGTTCTCTGTGTACTGAGCAACTAAGCTACAATAAAGCACAAGGACCCTGGCCCAGGAACAGGCTTCTTTCATTATAGGACATTAGGCTCTTTAGCTTTTTTTCCTTTCTTTTCAAACCATACTACTTAAGAGCGCGTGAAGCCCAGGTCTCTGTCTCATTTTCCCTTTGCATTTCCGGGCCTGGCACAGGTGAGGGACATCATGAATGAAGGAATCCCCCATCTCACGGCCCTGCGTGGCACCCATCAGCATCAAGGCCTCTGCCTCCAAGTGGGTGAGAAGTGCAACCCCCGTCTTCACCCAGCGCAGGGCTGCCGCGAAGACAGCAGAGATGAGAAACGGAGACTCAGTTTACCCAAGGTGGAATCTCGTGCACGTCATCATGGGGGCTGAGAAAGAGACGCGACATCTCCACGGCACTTAAGAAATCTTAGCTCCTCGTCACAAACACTTCGGGGACAGGTTTCCTGTGTTCCAAGTAATTTAATTCCCATGGCTCCCGAAAGGCTGGAGCGGTTTCCTTTACAGAGGCTGTGGGTGCCTCTGAAAAGGAGTCACAGGCAGTTTCAGTCCCGCCCGTCTTGTTCACTGCCGTGTGTCCCGCGTCTGAAAGCATGCGGGCACACAGTAGGTGGTGAGGAGCGGACCAACTGCCATCGGCGGCCGCTGGGTACCTTCCCGGTGGAGGGAACAAAACCCTCCTCCAGACCAGAAGACCCTGCAGGCCTCCCGCACCCTGTAATTTGGATCTCCAGGAATCGCCTTTGTTGTGGGCGCCCAACCTCAGGCAAAGCGAGCACCTGCTCCTCCGGCCGGTCCTCGCAGGAGGAACCCAGGCTGCTGCGCCCCGGCTGCCTCTCCCGGTCCCTGTGCTCCGCTTCCCGAGAGCTGGGGGCCCGGGGGCGCCCCGGAACCCGCAGCCAGGGTCCGCCCAGCGCTTCCCAGCCGTGGTAACGCGCGTCCCCAGGTGCCCGACACCCAGCCCCGGGCCAGCATTCTTTGCCTCCCAGGGCCGGGAGGGGAATCTGGGGCTGCGTCAAGGGCCTCGTCAGGCACCCCTAGGCCTGCGGGGACAGGATCCTGAGTCACCGCCGCGCACGCCCTCTCCTCCCGGCTTCCATCCTGGGGCCACCTCAGCCCCGCAGGGTCGGGCCCCGGCGCCGCCGGCTCCCCGCGGGTCTGTCGTGAGCCCCTCTCCCCGGCCCGAGTCGCCGCGGCCGCCGCCCCCACCCATGGCCGGCTCGGGGGAGCCTCGCCTGTCCGCCCCTCCCATGAGAAGCCCGAGCTCCCAGCGCTCCCGGGCGGCTCCCGCGGGAGGGGGCGCGGCCGCCCCCACGGCTCCACCCTCTCGGCGGGGCCGCAGCCATCTGGGGCCCCTGCCAGTCGCGACCGCTCCGGGGCCCGCACTGAGCTCGCGACCCGCTTGCGCGGCGCGGGGCGGCCCCGGGCAAGGACCCCGGCCTTCCCCGCGGGCGGTCCCGGCGCTGAGATGCCCCGAGGGGGCGGTGGCCGCGAGCCGAGCCCGGTGGAAGCGCGTCGCAGCGGACGCGGGCGCCCCTCGCCACCTCGGTGACCCTTCGGGAGCGGGGACCGGAGCCCCGGAGGCGGCGGTGCGGGCCCGCGGGGGCGGCGAGGTCCGTGCTCCTAGCGTCCGGAGCGGGCGCCGGCTGCTGAGCCTTGGCTGGGCTCGTGGCCTCCCGCCTTTCCCCCCAGCCCCCCGCGAGCTGCCAGGAGGAAATAGCGCGCGGCCCCTTTAAATTTACCCAGGAGCCCTTAAAGGAGCCCCAGGGGCCCCAGACAGGAATCCCCACCCCGGTCCAGCCCGCGCCGCCGAGCGAGCAGCCTGCCGTCCGTGCGGCCGGCAGCCCCGTGCATGCGCCCCGCGTCCCGGGGCCCCGCGCACCGAGCGCTCCGCGCGGGCTGCCGCCGGCCCCGCGGCCCCGCGCCCCGCCGCCCCGGGGCCCCGCTCCTCAGCGCAGCGCATGGAGCCGGGCGGGGACCACCGGAGCCGGAGCAGCGGCGGCAGGGGCGGCCCCGGGCCAGCAGTGGCCTCGGCACGGGGCCGACGGCTGCCGCCCGCCGGATCGAGCGGCGGCGCGGAGCCGGAGGAGGACGAAGGCGGTAAGAGCTGGGGCCGGCGGCCCGGGCGGGGGCCCCGGCGTGGGGGAGGGGAGGGCTGCGGCTCGGGGCCCCTCTCCGCCGCCGAACAAAGCGGGGGACGCGGGCAGGGCGGCCGGGGGCGCCACCTGGTGGGCGCGGAGCGCGGCTGCAGGGCCAGCGGGGGAGCCCCCCGCCCAGCTCGCGGGGTCGGCCCGCGGGACTCCCGTGGCTCGCCTCCCCCTTAAAGGGCCCCGCGGCCGCCTGCAGCGCCCCGCCTTGGGGGCCAGGTCCGAGGGGCCCTACGGGGCAAGGCGCCACGGAGCGAGGCTGGTGGACTTGCGGCCCCCGCCCCTTTCTCTTTCAGACTCCCCAGGTGGTCTCTCTTATCCGGCTGTCTCTTGAAAGTCCGTTCAGGCCCTGGGTCCCCTTCGGGGGCTTTTCCCCAGCGGAGCTGAGCTCAGCTCGGAACTCTTGCTATTTAAATCGGCTGCTCCTCTGGTCTCGTGGCCTTGTGATAGACAGGCACCCTTTTTCTTTTTTCCCACGTTCTCCCTAGGAAAGTGCATCGCTTGCGCCATGGGGGCCCACGGCACCTTTTCCCACCGCGGGCCGTTTTTAAAGGGATGGGTTCGCCCACAAAGGCGTACACCCCTCCTACCCGTGCATTCTCTCTTCCCTGCTTTTCAGAATTTTTTTTTGCCCTAATTTGTCAGCTGCAGCGGAACCAGCCAGTCCTCCTTGTTCGCTCTCAGAGGAGACTGTTTCCTCATCTCCCGGCCGCAGGGTCAACGCCTTAAGACCCTTGAAGGTTTCCTCCAGGCCAGGAGACTGCCCGAATCTCCGGGCTCCCCTCCGTCTCTCCCCTCCCAGAAACTCCCCATCCCCTTTTGTTTTTAAAGAACCTCAGCTCCTCCTCCTTTTTCGGCTCTTAAAGGGCCAATCCACCTTAGACTGGCCTGGCTCCAGCGCTGGAAGGATGCTTAGAGACCAGCCAGCTATAGCAGTGTCTTTGCAGACAAAGAAGCTCAGGCCCAGAGGGCGGACATGACCTATCAAAGGTGACAGAGCAAATTACCAGTGAAGCCAGGACTTGAACCCAGGCCTATGACTCCGAAGCCAGTAGATTCTACCGATCTACTTCAATAAAAACTAAAACAAAAAACTCCCACAGGGGTGACAGGAGCCCTTTCTGATCCTGTCTTTTGTTTTCCCAAGCCTGTGATTCTCCACTGGGAGAATGACCAGAACCTGCCTGTGCACCCAGGAGACCGTTTTCTAAATCAGGAGGGATGGGAACTATAGGGAGGGTAGGGACTGCTCTGGGTGGGTGTCTGGCACAGGGCATGCCATTGGGTTAGTGGGGCCTCTCCAGTGCCCGCCCTTCTGACTGCTGGGCAGTGGTCGGCTCCCTGCCAGAGCAACAAATAAAGCCCCAGACAGACTTAATGGGCTTCAGTGGATGGTGGCCACTCCCTGCCGCAGTGCCATCAGTTGCCACTCTGGTGGTCCTCCTGCCATCCCTTTTCAGGGTCATCGGCTCCTCCAGAATCTGGAGAAGTTTTGGTCTCAGAAACTCCTTTCCCCGGAGATGCTGGCAGCTTTGTCTCGGGGATCCCTCCCATGTGGGGGCCTAGATTTGGGGAACTGACAATGCCTAGCCCATCCCCAAAATGGGACTCTCAGGAGGCTGTATTTGAAGCATTACTGGAAAAAGGGAGAAGACCTGTGGGTGGGGCCCTCCTGGCGGGGGCCCCGGGCGGGTGGGTCCTGAGTGCAGCCCTGGCTGCAGACAGATGCCCCCTTTGTTTGTCTGGCCCCACTGCTGCTCAGCTCCGGCTGTAACCGCCCTGGCCGGCTGCTCTCCTGGCTTTCTCCCTGCAGCTCTTGTCCAGAAAGGGCACCTTACAGAGCTGGCTGGTTCCTTGGCCCTCACCTTATTTTTTAAAAAGTCAGAGCTAGCTCCACAGTGACCTGCGTCCTTTTGTTCTTGATCTCCTCTTAAAGGGTTCTTGCTCTTTGTAAAGGGCCAGTGTGTTGGCTCCCCGCTTCTGCATCCCTTTTATTGCTGTTGCCTCCCTTTCCTGCCCCTGAACACCCCATCCCCCAGCTCCCTTTCTCACGGCCCACCATCGAAGCCCCCGCTTCTTTCCCTGGAAATCAGAGATTGAAAAACTGTCTCCCTTTCCCCTTCTTTAGGGCAAGATCTTCAGCTGGAAGGGGGTGCCTTGGGGTCCTGGGGGAGTGCCCCCTTGCCCTCCTCCAGGGCCAGGGGACCAGCATCTTCAGGCAGGAAGTATTCAGACCACTGTGAGGCCCGGGCCTCGAGGCCTGGCAAGAGCCGCATCCCTGGCCGTGACCACCGGCGCTACTACCACGACCACTGGCGGCTGGAGTACCTGATGGACTTCAACCCTGCCCGGCACGGCATGGTGTGCATGGTATGCGGCAGCTCCCTGGCCACGCTCAAGCTCAGCACCATCAAGCGCCACATCCGCCAGAAGCACCCCTACTCCTTGCACTGGAGTCCCCGGGAGAAGGAAGTCATCAGCAACAGCTGGGATGCGCACCTGGGGCTGGGGGCCTGCGGAGAGGCCGAGGGCCTGGGGGTCCAGGGCGCTGAGGAGGAGGAGGAGGAGGAGGAAGAAGAGGAGGAGGAGGGGGCCGGTGTCCCAGCTTGCCCGCCCAAGGGCCCAGGTAATGCAAATACAGGTTATGGAGAGGCAGGGGTCTGGGAGGCCGGAGGGCCCGGTGCGGCAGTGCCGCCGAGGAGCTGGTGTTCTTGAGCAAGTCACTGCTCCTTCTCTGGGATGGGTCTGTGTATTGCCCTTATTATACAAAGGTGGGGAAGAACAGTGGGGTGAGAGGGACTCCGCCGCCCAGACAGCTCGGATGTTCTGTGGAGAGAGGTGGAGTGACAGGCAGTGGAAAGGCTTGGAGCGGGTAGGCCTGGCTGGGGAAGGTGTGGCTGATGTGAAGGCCGGGCGGGCTAGATTCCACTTGTGTGGGCGGTGCTTGGAGTGTGTGTGCGCCGGAGGGTTTGGGGAGGTGGAGTTAGGATTTCAGGGGAGAGGAAGAGAAGGGCAAAGGTTAGGCCTGGAACCAAGTGAGTGAGAGGCTTGTGGGAGACCTGGCGGTAGTGGGGGTGCTCCCGTGGGGCCAGCGTCTCAGTTCCTTCCCTCCAACCCTTTCAGGCAAAGCCCCAGCTGGTGGGGGCTGCCGGCGCCAGCGGCGAGGGGGCCCAGTGGCACCCCGGGCTCGGCGTCTGCGCCTCTCAGCCTCCCGGAGGGCCGGGGGCAGCAGGGGGCTGGGGGCCCGGCGCCTGGAGAGGAGGCTGAAGGAGTCCCTGCAGAACTGGTTCCGGGCCGAGTGTCTCATGGACTACGACCCACGGGGGAACCGGCTGGTGTGCATGGCCTGTGGCCGGGCACTGCCCAGCCTGCACCTGGACGACATCCGTGCCCACGTGCTGGAGGTGCACCCCGGCTCCCTGGGGCTCAGCGGCCCCCAGCGCAGTGCTCTGCTGCAGGCCTGGGGGGGCCAGCCCGAGGCGCTGTCTGAGCTCACCCAGTCCCCACCAGGTGCGAGGCCATCCCAGGCCGAGACCCCCTCATATTGGGGCTCTGAAGTGGGATCTGTGGCCAAAACTGGGAGGCAGGGACTTACGGATGAAGGCAGAAGGCCAGGAGCTGGCTCTCCACACACATACACTCCCCGCCCCGCCCCTAGACACACAGCCTGGGGTCCCTAGTTGGGGCCGGGGTGAGGAGCTAGGATGGACCCCTCAGCGTGGGCAAGGGCAACCCAGCCAGCAGGCTGAGCCCCTCTCCCTCACCCCTTCCCCAACAGGCGATGACCTCGCCCCCCAGGACCTGACCAGAAAGAGCCGGGACTCGGCCTCCGCTGCTGGAGCCCCCTCCTCTCAGGATCTCAGCCCCCCAGACGTAAAGGAAGAGGCTGGCTGGGCCCCTGAGAGGCCCGGGCCCGCAGAGGAGGAGGAGCTGGAGGAGGGCGAGGGCGAGGGCGAGAGGGCGGGGGTCCCGGGCCGGTCGCTGCGGGGCCGCACCCACCGCCGCCACCCCCAGGAGCGCTGGCGGCTGGAGTACCTCATGGAGCTGGACGGCGGCCGGCGCGGCCTGGTGTGCGGGGTGTGCGGGGGCTCGCTGGCCTCGCTCAAGATGAGCACGATCGAGCGCCACATCCGCCGGCGCCACCCGGGCTCCACGCACCTCGGCGGGCCCCTCCAGGCCCTCATCGCCCGGGAGTGGAGCGACAAGGCCGCCCACCTGCTGGCCCTGGGGCTGTCCCGCCCCGAGTCTCCCCGGGGCCCCGCCACCCCCGGCACGGCCACAGCCTCCGAGGAGGGGGGAGGGGAAGAGGAGGAGGAGCCAGAGGAGGAGGCGTGGGGTGAGCGGTGGGGCCACAGCAGGCGGAGAGGGAGCGCCGGGCAGGGCCCGGGGCAGGCAGGGAGCGAGGGTCGGGCGCTGCTGGGGAAGAAGGGACCGGTGGATGGGGCAGAAGGGCAGAGGCGGGGCTCGGGGGGGACCGGGGAGGAGATTCGGGGCCCGACCTGCTGCCCCCTGCCCCCTGCCGGCGCCAATGCGGCCCTTTGTCCATCCCTAGGTGACGTCCCGCCGTCCCCTGGGGCTCCGCTGGAGCGGCCCGCTGAGGAAGAGGAGGATGAAGAGGACGGCCAGGAGCCCGGGGGACTCGCCTTGCCGCCGCCGCCGCCGCCGCCTCCCCCGCCGCCGGCCCCGCCCCGCAGCCGGGAGCAGCGGCGGAACTACCAGCCGCGCTGGCGGGGCGAGTACCTGATGGACTACGACGGCAACCGGCGTGGCCTGGTGTGCATGGTGTGCGGGGGCGCGCTGGCCACGCTCAAGGTGAGCACTATCAAGCGCCACATCCTGCAGGTGCACCCCTTCTCCATGGACTTCACGCCCGAGGAGCGCCAGACCATCCTGGAGGCCTACGAGGAGGCGGCGCTGCGCTGCTACGGCCACGAGGGCTTCGGGCCGCCCGCCCCGGCGCAGCGTGACGGCGGCGCGGACCTCAAGTCTGGCGCCGTGTGTCGGGCGTAGCGGCCTCTCGGGTCCCCGGGTCGGGTCGGCCCCGCTCCGCCCTGCCCTGGCTCGCCTGGCCCCCCCTGCTGAGAGACCCTCGCGCAGGGTGCCAGCGCTCCCCGCGGCCGCGCCCCCCGCTGGCCGGGCCAGGCGGAGACTGGGCATCTGGTGGGGCCGCTGGCGTCCGTGCGGTGCCACTCGGGTTCCCCAGCCAGTTGGTGCGCTGCGGGAAGCGCACTTTCCCCTCGGTCCGGAGCCCCGCCCTCCCCGTGCAGGGCCCACGTTTTCCGCGAATCCAAAGCGGCCTCCCAAGTGTTAGCGCCGAGCGCTTCGGCCGCACCCCGCGAGGGAATCTTCCGCAGGCCGGGACTGGGGGCGCCATCAGTCAGTATTAGGGCCGGAGGGGGCCTCGGGGAGGGCAGGAAGGATGTTCCGGCTCTGGCCCTGGTCCTGGCTGGGGGCCCAGTTCCCTGCAGCCTTGCACACCCTCAGGCACGGCTCCCGGGTCGGGGGCTGCTGGTTGCCCTTCCCTAATTGGGATTCTCGGCCTCACGGAGGCCCTGGCTGCAGACTGGGGCTTCCAGCTGGAGGCGGGGTCGCGGGGCTCGGGAGCCTTCCCATGCTGGGAGGGTCTGTTGGACGGAGGGCGGGGCGATGCGCCCGGTGCCTGGGCCGGACCAGCTGCGCCAACCTCCGCGGAAGGCTCAGTAGGAACCGAGCGGCCCCACCTTCCTCCCGGGTCGCTGCCGCGCCCGCCCGGACAGATCTTGTAAAGGGATTAGCACTTTTTTCCTTTGCTCCTCTTGCCCCGAGGGCCCCGTTTATCCCTAAACTCAGAGTCGGGCGCCACCAGGTCCGTGGGAGCCCGGGGCACAGGAGGTCCCGGCAGTCAGCCTTCTCTTCCCGCCCCGTCCCCATCCCCATCCCCTTTTGTACGCGGTGGATTCGGCGCCGGTTCTCAGCCCGCAGGGCCTGGGGCCAGGCCTCGGCTTCTTTTCCCCGCGGCAGCGCCAGGCCCTGTGGGGCAGGGAAGGGGCCCCAGGCAGGTCCGAGATCTCCCAGGCAGGTCCGAGAGGGATGTGTAGATATATTCTCCTGTGGAGAACCGGTGACCCCGAGATCAGGCCCTTTTTTGCTCTTTGTATTTTATTTTGAAACTGTATTTAATGCTTTTATATGAAAGGGGGAGGGGCGGGGACAGAGCTGACCCAGTCACCCTTATGTGCAAATGTCTTATTTATTATGCGTGTATCAGAGATAAGCTGTGAGGTGGTGAAGGGAGGACCCGAAGGAAGGAGTAGGGAGGGCAGAGGCCGGACGGGAGGACCCCAACTAGCTGTGCTGTTACTCCCTGGGAGACTCTGGGCCCTGATGTTTGCTCTTCACAAAGCCGGGCTGCTGCACGGACAGTTCCCTCGGTCCTAAAGTCGGGGTGGGGAGGCCAGTGGGTGGGACTTAAGAGTTGGATATGGAGGTAGAGGTCCTAGCAGTGGGGGCCAGCCCCTGCCTCGGGGTGGGAAAGCAGAGGGCAAAGAGTAGGTCCCTCATCCCTGACCCCCAGGCCAGAGCCCAAGGTTCAAGTGCCTCAGGCCCAGTCCCCTTGACTCTTCCTGTTTGGGAGTTGGATTTTATACCACGGATTTTATAGCATTTTTATATAATTCAAGATTGTCAGAATTGGAAAGGACCCTGGAGATCACTAGTACCACCCTCCTCCCTTTCAGATAAGTAAGATTGGAGCCCAGGAACCGAGATTATGACACAGCCAGGTAGGGACAGTACAAGAACTGGAATGAAGATTCTAGCTCCCGACCCAGTGTTCTTTGCACGATACCACGCTGCTTCCCAATTCGCTGGTCAGTGATTAAAATTTGTCACGCCTGCTGAAGGATTGACGTTTTGGGCACTGTAGGCCACCACAGTGGAGCTCTGACTCCGGAAGGTGGCAAAGCCCTGTACACTACATTGGGATGAGCACACTGAGCTCTGCAGGGCCGCAGCTGGAAGGCACCGTCAGCTGGACCTTCCCCTCCCCAGTAGAGCTCTAGAGGCAGGACGGCTGCTGCGGGGCCCAAGACCTCCTCGGCAGGGGGCTTTGTGTTCTTTGTTGTGGAAGCCACCAGGGATTCAGGAAGATCCTGAATGGGTTGTCAGTTGACTGAAAAGTGAAATTCCCAGTTTGAACCTCCAGGGTTTTTGAGACAGTATTAAAAACTTCAGAACGGAGATTATGGATGGCACCAGGCTGAGTACTGCCATTTACTTTTCTTCATGCATGTTTTTGGATCCAGAGTGAGTATTACACCATTTTTTTTTTTTACTCTGCCCGCTCAAAAACAGTAGGTAAATTGGGACAACCAATTTATAATCATTCAAGCTCACTTGCAAAGTTCAGATAAGCCAGGGCAGAGGGGTTAGGAGAGGTTTTTCCCCTCCATAGGCAGGGAGAGGCCTCAGGAGGACAGAGTGGATATCTTTACTGAGACAGCTCCAAATACACCAGTGATTCTCAAAGTGTGTCCCCTGAGACCAGCAGCATCACCTTAGGAATCTGCTAGAAATATTCTTGGGCCCTACCCCAGGGTTTCTGAATCAGAAACTTGGTTGGGGCTCAGCTGTCTGTTTTGATGAGCCCTCCATCGATCTTGGTGCAGCTGCAGTGCTGGGCACCAGGGATGGGGAAGGGCTGCTGTAGTGATTCCTGCTTCCATGGAGGTTGCAGCCTCACAGGTTAGAGGTTGGGAGGTGACTTGGTCCTCTTGCCTAGGTAAGCCTCCTTGCCTTGAGAGTCTGACGTGAACAGGTGAAGTCTCTTCATGATTTTTTCTTTTTGTTAATGGTATGCTTGCTATTATGGCCAATATGTAAATGTTACTCTGAATACATATTTATATACCATGTTACTTAGTGACATTATTCAAACATTTGTATTTGTGAAATTGTTTGCATCAGTCATTTAAACAATATTTCAGCCTAAGTTTTCTAAGAGGTATGTTGAGTACATTTTTAAAAGCCAGCTTAAGGGTCACAGCAGCCTTAGTTTAGAAGAGCTAATCACAGGTGACCACTCAGGTTCTTCCAATGAAGACCTGATGTATTCAGTTCCCATTTTCCATGGTGATTGACTCAATTTAAGTGCATTGTGGCTATATGTAATTTATAGGCTGCTTTACGTTACAGGTGGGGAAAACTCCCAGGCTGGTGGGAGGCTGAACTGGGATGACAGACCCCCTGACCCCTCCTCATTCTTCTAAGGTCATCACCTCTTAGAGGGTCTCTTACTTTCTTTGAGATCAAATGTGCAGTTATGCTCTACAACTAAATTCTGCAGTCTTGGGAATCCTTACCAGTATCAACTATTTAGTCACTTTTTAAAGCCCCCAAAGTGGAGTGAGGATGGGGGGAATGGAAGCAGTGTTTGGTTCTTACTTTACCCAAACTGTGTATAAAGAATAAAGTTAGCAGAATGATGCCAAGTCATTGGTTTTTTTTTTTATTAATACCACATCAATTTGCAATTTTACAGGAACCAAGATTCAAGCTCCTTAAGTGCTACTGTATTTTTATGTTGCACGCACAGACACGTACACAGTTTCATTAGTAATTTTTAATCTATAGGTTTTTCTTAAAAAAAAAAAAATCCTGTGTGGCACAAAGATCTCTTCAATTATCTAAACACAGCAGCAACAAAAGAAAAGAACTGGATGTGGTGCTTCCGCTGCAGAAGGTCGTTTGGAGGGAAGCCCAAAAAGACAATCATTGACTTCCTGGGAGGGCAGAGGATGATGAGGAGGATGGACTTCCTACTAGGACAGGAAACCAGTTAAAACACTCAAAAGAGGCTAAGAAAATAAGACAGTAAGGCAAGGGTACCTTTCACTCATCCACATTCCTCATTTTCCCAAAATGCGCAGAAAGATTTCCTTCCACTACTTTTTGCAGCTGGAGTACTTTGGAACCATCAAATATCGTAAACTCACCAGTGCACATTCCCTCTGGATGATCATGACTATGAGTGAGAACCTGACGGAACTCACAGATGATTTTTCTTTCAAGTTTGCAGAATTTTCATGTTGAAAGTGAAGAAAAAACTTAGCCTCAAATGGGAATCAGCTTTCTGTATTTCACCTCTTGAGAATGTTCCCCCCCACAGAATGAGACAGGATCACAATAACTCAATAACTGAGGAGCCCACATGCAGGTTATTTTTTTCTCTAACAAGTTTACAGCAGTGTACAGCAGTTACAGACATTTATAGTAAGAAAAGTACAACCATATTTATTAAACTTAAGGTGAGGTGGGCAGGGGAGAGAGAGGAAAGCACATTCGGGAATGAGTTCTCAAACTAACACTCAGAACTCGTCCAGTGACATAGAAACCACCTTCCCAAATGGCGGAGCCTTTCCTTCCCTGGGGATAGTGGCAGAGGGAGTGGTGGCCAGCACAGCACTCCTAACTCCCTCTCCAGTCCCACTTTCCATTTCTATTCTTTTTTATCAGATGGCATTCTCAGAATCAGGAATTATCACTATCACCTATAAGTTACTCATCAAGTTGAAAGTTATTAAAGAAAAGGAATATCAGGAGTAGCTGCTCACATTGTGAGACAGGAAGATAGGATTTGAGGGCTGGAAAAAAAAAAAACAAGGACGATATACTCCTGTCCCCAAATAATTTTTTCATAAGTTAATTATTACTTCTTAAGGGCAAAACTATAATGGATAGCTGAGTAAGACTAGTGCTGAAAACTGGAGAGAAGGACCTAGAGGTGTTCTTTCATTTTCTCTTTTACCTCCAATCTTTCCCCTTTCAAGCTACAGGTAAAAGCTCCACCACCATTAAGGTATTAACTTATTCTATGAATTTGATTCTTTCTTTATTCTTCTGAGTTCTAAGATAGTTCTTTTTTTCAGTCCATCAATTTTTGTGCTTGATACTGAGGGCTAAAGGGAAAGGATGGGATAAAACACCAAATTAAAAAAAAAGCTTGGAATGCAGGCTCAAGCTGACACTGAGTATGTTCCTTCATAGTACAAATAACAACATTATAACTATTAAATGGTGTTTTAGTAACTGTTGCATTTCTGGTTTCCATGTGCTTATTCTGCCTTTTTTTTGGCGATTCCCGGGAGTTTTGCTTGGATCCTATTGAGAAAAGGGGGGTGGGGGGGGAGAAAGAAAGTGAAAACATAAGCATTTGCTCTAGGTTTTTATTTTAACAGTGATGCTGGAGGACAGTCCTGGACTTGCATAAGCAATGTGAAAAGCATTCTCTCAGCCTGGCACAGTGGCTCGCACCTTTAAGTCATCCCAGCACTTTGGGAGGCCGAGGCAGGCGGATCACTTGAGGTCAGGAGTTTGAGACCAGCCTGACCAATATGGTGAAACCCTGTCTCTACTAAAAAATACAAAAATTAGCTAGGTGTGGTGGCGCACACCTGTAATCCCAGCTACTCAGGAGGCTGAGGCAGAATTGCTGGAATCCGGGAGGCGGAGGTTGTATTGAGCCGAGATCGTGCCACTGCACTGAGCAAGACTCTCTCCCAAAAAGTGTAGGAGCTGGCAATGGTTCCTAGCCCTTCACAGGACGCCAAAGGTCCCTTTTATTCTGGCAAAGGTGTTCTGAAATCATTAAGGCATCACTATGGTCATTCATATCCCTCAATGAATGTCAAGGCTACCCTCTCCACAAATGTCACATCCCATAGCAGGTGACACACATCAGCTAACACTGGCAGTCAAGACATCAGATCTGGCCAGGCACAGTGGCTCACGCCTATAATCCTGGCACTTTGGGAGGCCGAGGCAGAAGGATCACCTGAGGTCAGGAGTTTAAGATCGGCCTGGCCAACATGGTGAAGGCTTGACTCTACTAAAAATACAAAAATTAGCCAGGCATGGTGGTGGGTGACTCTAATCCCAGCTACCTGGGAGGCTGAGTGAGGCAGGAGAATTGCTTGAACCCAGGAGGCAGAGGGTTGCAGTGAGCCGAGATAGCGTTATTGCACTCCAGCCTGGGTGAAAGAGCAAGACTCCATCTCAAAAAAAGACATCAGATCTAAAGCTGAGCTCCGATCATCTTTCACAAATCAGGGATAAAACAACCAGATAAATATATACATAAATATAAACATATATACACACACACATATATGTATTTTTTGAGACACAGTTTAGCTCTGTTGCCAGGCTGGAGTGCACTGGCGTGATCTCAGCTCACTGCAACCTCTGCCTCCCGGTTCAAGTGATTCTCCTGCCTCAGCTTCCCGAGTAGCTGGGATTACAGGCATATGCTGCCACGCACAGCTAATTTTTGTATTTTTAGTAGAGATGGGGTTTTACCATGTTGGCCAGGCTGGTCTCGATCTCCTGACCTTGTGATCCGCCCACCTCAGCCTCCATATATATATATATATATATATATATATATATATATATATATATGTATATATATATATATATATATATGTATATATATATATATAAAATCATTGTATAATATATAACATATAATATATAATTATATAATATATGCATATTATATATATAAATATAAATGTATATATAAATGAATATATTTATATATTTATTTTTTGAGGTGGTTTTTTTTTTTGAGACGGAGTTTCACTCTTGTTACCCAGGCTGGAGTGCAATGGCGCGATCTCGGCTCACTGCAACCTCCACCTCCTGGGTTCAAGCAATTCTCCTGCCTCAGCCTCCTGAGTAGCTGGGACTACAGGCACGTGCCACCATGCCCAGCTAATTTTTGTATTTTTAGTAGAGAGGGGGTTTCACCATGTTGACCAGGATGGTCTCGATCTCTTGACCTCGTGATCCACCCGCCTCGGCCTCCCAAAGTGCTGGGATTACAGGCGTGAGCCACCGCGCCCGGCTGGTTTTTTTTTTTTTTTTAAGACCACTGTCAGAAAATGGCTCTTGTTGCCCAGGCTGGAGTGCAGTGACGTGATCACGGCTCACTGCAACCTCCCCCTCCTGGGTTCAAGTGATTCTCCTGCCTCATTCTCCTGAGTGGCTGATTACAGGCGTGTGCTTCCATGCCTGGCTAATTTTTATATTTTCAGTAGAGATGGGGTTTCGCCATGTCAGCCAGGCTGGTCTCGAACTCCTGACCTCAGGTGATCGGCTTGCAACAGCCTCCCAAATTGTTGGGATTACAGGCATGAGCCACTGCGCTTGGCCTAGATATATATATTTATGCTAACTGTCCACCTGGCTTTTTTTTTGAGACAGAGTCTCACTCCGTCACGAGGCGCCAGGCTGGAGTGCAGTGGCACAATCTCAGCTCACTGCAACCTCCGCTGCCCGGGTTCAAGCAATTCTCCTGCCTCAGCCTCCCAAGTAGCTGGGACTACAGGTGCGCGCCACCACGCCCAGCTAATTTTTTTGTATTTTTAGTAGAGACGGGGTTTCACCATGTTGACCAGGATGGTCTCGATCTCTTGACCTCGTGATCCGCCCGCCTCGGCCTCCCAAAGTGCTGCCACTTGGCTTTAATACCAATGTATACTTTTTAAAAAGCAAAAAGCAGGTGAAGACTCTGGCATCAAGCTAGACCTATCTGGGTATATTCACAATTTCCTCTTATAAAGCTGGAAAAAGCATTAAAACCTGGTGTGCGAAAGGAACTCAAGGGGGCACAAAGGGGATTTAACCATTTTTAAACTGTTATATGCCTCTTAAAGAATATCTGAAGAAAATATGAAAAATGTTAACATTTTAGGCTGGGCGCAGGTGGCTCACGCCTGTAATCCCAGCACTTTGGGAGGCTGAGGTAGATGGATCACTTGAGGTCAGGAGTTTGAGACTAGCTTGTCCAATATGGTGAAACCCTGTCTCTACTAAAAATAAATTTTAAAAAAGTAGTCAGGTGTGGTAGTGCATGCCTGTAATCCCAGCTACTTGGGAGGCTGAGGCAGGTGAATCCAGGAGAATCCCTTGAACCTAGAAGGTGGAGTTTGCAGTGAGCCGACATCATGCCACTGCACTCCAGCCTGGGTGACAGCAAGACTCCATCTCAAAAAAGAAAAAAAAAAGAAAAATGTTAAAATTTTAATTCAAAGTGTTAGGTTCACGGTATTGCTATGAATAATTCAAAATAAACACTGGGCACAGTGGCTCATGCCTGTAATCCCAGCACTTAGTGAGGCCAAGGTGGGAGGCCAGAAGTTTAAGCCTAGCCTGGGCAACATAGTGAGACCCTTGTCTCTCCAAAAAATAAAAAATTAGCCAGGGCATGGCACATGCCTGTAGTCCCAGCTTCTCAGGAGGTTGGGGTGGGAAGATCACTTGGGCCAGGGAGGTCAAGACTGCAATGAGCTTTCAACTTGTGCCACTGCACTCCAACCTGGGTGACAGCGTGAGACCCTGTTTCTAAAAAGCGGGAAAAAAAAAAAAAAAAGAAAACAACATTGCCCTCTAGGTATGGGAGAAAACAAAGTAAAAAGAAGAAAACAACTCTTTGATATAGCGAGTCATAAAGATGTTTATCAATATTTTATTATCTGATTTAATTATTAATTGGTTTAAAAAAATGGAAACAGGGATTTGGCAATTTTAGAAAAGACAACTTTGATCCTTAAGTTACTTATTTACTAGAACTTTTGTTTCTGACAGGGATGTGTTTGGTTTAAATGAATACATGTGAAAATAAATGAATGCAGGGAAGCAACCAATAACTTTTTTTTTTTTGAGACAAAGTCTCGTTCCGTCGCCAGGCGCCAGACTGGAGTGCAGTGGCGCAATCTCGGCTCACTGCGACCTCCGCCTCCTGGGTTCAAGCAATTCTCCTGCCTCAGCCTCCTGAGCAGCCGGGATTACAGGCGTGTGCCACCACGCCCAGCTAATTTTTTGTATTTTTTAGTAGAAACGGGGTTTCACCATGTTGGCCAGGGCGGTCTCGATCTCTTGACCTTGTGATCCGCCCGCCTCGGCCTCCCAAAGTGCTGGGATTACAGGCGTGAGCCACCGCGCCCGGCTTTTTTTTTTTTTTTTTGAGATAAAGTTTCACTCTGTCACCCAAGCTGGAGTGTAATGGCGTGGTCTCGGCTCACTGCAACCTCGCCTCCCAGGTTCAAGCGATTCTCCCACCTCAGTCTCTTGAGTAGCTGGGACTACAAGTGCGTGCCACCACACCTGGCTAATTTTTGTATTTTTAGTAGAGATGGGGTTTCACTGTGTTGGCCAGGCTGGACTCGAAGTCCTGACCTCGTGATCTACCACTTTGGCCTCCCAAAGTGTTAGGATTACCAGTGTAAGCCACCACACCCACCTGCAACCAAGAACATTTAAAAGCCAGTTCAAAAAGGCAGACTAGTCTATGGTCCTTGCTACTGGAGAAGCTGTGGTGGGAGGATCACCTGAGCCCTGGAGGTCAAGGCTGCACTTCAGCAGTGAGACGGTTTCCAAAAAATCTCTTATCTTTTTTTTTTTCATTGATCCTCTTGCCTCAGCCTCTCCAGTAGCTGGGATTAAAGGCATGTGCTACCATGCACAGCTCATTTTGTATTCTTAGTAGAGACAAGGCCTAGCTGTGTTGCTCAGGCTGCTCTCAAACTCCTGGGCTCAAGCCATCCTCCCGCCTCAGCCTCCCAAAGCACTGGCATTACAGGTGTGCATCAAAATGCTTGGCCTATTGATAATTTTTAATGTAAGATAACAAAGGTCCAGAAGGCAGGGCCTAAAAAGAAAGATACAAAGGATTTTTTTCTTTTTACAGAAGCAGCCATAATAATTTCTAGTAAAATGAAACTATTAACCAAGGTTTTTATCAGAGTGAAAACTACTTTCCTTGGATCAGCATTTTATACAAGGTACTAAAGATAACTGGGGGAAGGAAGCATACCTCATGATGATGTGGTCTCTCAATGTACTTACTTTTCAACAATTGACTTGGTCTGATCTCGGGCGATGCCAACGTAGTGATCGATCTGGGTCTTTAAGGAAGGAAAATAGATTCAGTGGTGGCAACACACCATGTCACCAATTTTCCTGAAGGCATTGCTCTTTTGTCTAGTTTAACCATTTTTTAAACACTACCGACTAGTCTAGAAAACGAAAATACCCAGTTTTTAAAAGTATTTTTAAAACCTCTGGTTTTAGAATCCAAATTACATCATAAACACCCCATACTTTGTTAAAATTTTTTAAAAAATCACTCATCTTTTGCAGAGGTTAAGTCTTACTTTTTAAGTATTTTCTTTAGAGACACTGGAGTATATAACAGTTTCCAAATACCAGAAACTGTGTGTCTAATCTATTTTCTGTGATCAAGTTTGTTATGGCTCTTGTGTAATACTAACTCACTTAATACCAAAAGCCAAAAAGTCTCCTGATGGAAGACTTAATCCATAATGAATAATCTCATAGTTATCTAGTATACTTGGTACACATCATCCAACAATGTGAACACTTGTTCACACAGATGGATTACCTTAATAACCTAGAGTTTAGAGTTTCCTTTTAGACACCTGGCTTTTATTCATTTAAGCATTTTCTTTCTTTTTTTTTTTTTTGAGATGAAGTTTTGCTCTGTCACCCAGGTTGGAGTGCAGTGGTGCAATCTCAGCTCACTGCAACCTCTGCCTCCTGGGTTCAAGCAATTCTCCTGCCTCAGCCTCCTGAGTAGCTGGGACTACAAGCGTATGCCACCACACCGGGCTAATTTTTGTATTTTTGGTAGAGATAGGGTTTTACCATGTTGGCCAGGCCGGTCTCAAATTCCTGAGCTCAAGTGATCTGCCTGCCTCAGCCCCACAAAGTGCTAGGATTACAGGTGTGAGACACTACTCCTGGCCTTTTTGAGATAGAGTTTTACTCCCATCACCCAGGCTGGACTGCCATGGCACAATCTCGGCTCAATGCAACCTCTGCCTCCTGGGCTCAAGTGATTCTCCTTGCTTAGCACAGTAGCTTGAACTACAGGTGCAGGCCACCGCACCTGGCTAATATTTTTTGTAGAGACAGAATTTTGCCAAGTTGCCCGGGCTGGTCTTGAACTCCCTCAAGGGATCCTTCTGCCTTGGCATCCCAAAGTGCTGGGATTATAGGTATGAGCCACTGCACCTGGCCTAAGCATTTTTTCAACTTACTACTTTTGCACAGAAAATACATCCACATGATTAAAAACTCAAAAGGCATTGAAGGTATAAAAAAAAAAAGTTTCTCTTTCCTAGTCATCTCTCTCCTAAATATACAATTTCTCTTCTTGGAGGAAACTAATGCTACCAGTTTCTTACAGGCACTTGCCTCTAAATTAGACGGTAGAAATAGTTACAAAAAGACTGCTCTGAAATTCAATGTCTCAAAAATGAACTGAAAGTAGTCATACATCAACCGGCACATCTGATTTGGAACAGATAAATGCTTACCTTGTACTTCTCATAGACAATTGGGACACTGAAAATGAGCAGTTCAGCTGTAAGACAAAATCATGGGACATGGCAAGTGTGTATGAGAGACAGTCACATCTTAAGACTCAGAGTAACATACATTTATTCTCACAAAATACAAGAAAACACAGATATTTCTAAAATGAGAAACCCTCGTTAGAGCTCCCAATTAAGGCCAGTTAGGCAGCTAATTTAAGGTAGTGTTAAAATAAAACAAAAAAACACCTCTCCAGGTATATACGCTATCATCTTTATACCACAAGTAACAATTACCGTATTACCAGAATGGTTTCTGTAAACGAGATCGCCATATTTAAACCAAATCTAGACAATTGCCCTTTACTTCCAGCTGTTTTGGTATTTCTTAATTTATAATTGAGACCATTTAATAAACCTGTGACCACAAACTCCCGTTCCTCCAGTGCCTACTTCCAGATCTCTATGGGTCAAGACCAGGCAATGCACAATGAGTGGAGCCGTGCTGGGCATTCTCTTCACTCTTATTCTTACAAACTACTTCAAAGAGCATGGGCACATTCTCCTTGCCATCTTACCAAGAATGAGAAGGGTGATTCCGTTAAAAACAGCACCAACATAGGTCATCAGCCACATGAAGACAGCCAGCTGTGAAGGCCAATGTCAAAAGGTTAAGCAGGAATAACCATAAGGCAAAATTCACATTAACTGATGTCATTCTCCTCCAGCTAATTAAGTCTGGATACATTTAGTGATGTGTGACACGGATAACTTCAAATGAAGGTTCCCTACTTGTGTTATACATTTGAAGGTAAGTGAGAGAATTCTGTAGTTCTCTTAGGTTCAAAGACTGAAACTGCACTGCTACCAATTACATTACCTCTGTTCTGATGTCTGTTCCCCAGCAAAAGGCTCTATCTTTCTCTAATGACTCCTATCCCATTACAGAATGACTGAGATAAGCATATGTTCATTTCTGTCTGATAAAATCCTATGTGCTGTTTTTCCTCTGTATTATAACCCAGTTCCTGCTTTTTCTGTTTGATATTTCTTAATTTATAATTGGGACCATTTAATAAACCTGTGACCACAAACTCCAGTTCCTCCAGTGCCTACTTCCAGATCTCTCTGGGTCAAGACCAAAAGCTGCGGAAACAAACTAACCTTCAAGGAGTCAACCAGATCTTCTACCAGAAAGAGACGAATAATGAGTTTCAGGGCCCTGTTGATGTGCACCATGGCAGCATTCACGTAGTTATGGAAAGCTTCCGAGGACAGAGTAATGTCTACGTCCAGGTAGGCTCTTCCAGAAGAAGAAACAACAGTCACACATTTGACATGGAAGAAGATTTTGTTAGCACAGTAGTTATTGAGAATGTAAAATTGGTGCCCAGGGTGCATTTTAGAATCTGTAGGAGCAGCCTGGCCAACATGGTGAAATCCCATCTCTACAAAAATACAAAAATTAGCCAGGTATGACGGCAGACACCTGTAACCCCAACTACTTGGGAGCTTGAGGCAGAAGAATCACTTGAACCCTGGGGGCAGAGGTTGCAGTGAGCTGAGATTGTACCACCACACTCCAGCCTGGGCGACAGAGCCAGATTCCATCTCAAAAAAAGAAAAAGAAATTTTTAGAGATGGAGTCTTGCGATGTTGCCCAGGCTGGTCTCCAACTCCTGGCCTCAAGCAGTACTCCTGCCTTGTCTTCCCAAAGTGGTAGGATTATAGGCTTGGCAAACAAAACACTTTATAAGTCTGCAACACTATCAAGCAAAAGAAGAGGGTAAAAAAAAAAACCCACTAAGACACCAGAGCTTGTTGCAAAATAGTAAAATTTATCCACTCATTCAACAATACTGACTTGTTAAAACTAATTTGTGGCTCACACCTGTAATCCCCAGTACTTTGGGAGGCTGAGGCAGGAGGATCATTGAGCCCAGGAGTTTGAGACCAACCTGGGCAACATAGTAAAACTCCATCTCTAACAAAAAATTAAAAAAAAATAGCTGGGTGTGATAGTGCATGCCTGTAGTCCCAGCTACCTGGGGTGGGGTGGTGGGTTGAGGGAGGAGGATCACTTGAGCTCGGAAGTTCAAGGCTGCAGTGAGCTGTGATCACGCCACTGCACTACAGCCTGGGCAACAGAGCGAGACCTTTACTTAAAAAAGAAAAAACAAGCCAGGTGCAGTGGCTCATGCCCGTAATCGCAGCACTTTGGGAGGCTGAAGTGCAAGGATCACTTGAGCCCAGGAGTTAGTGACCAGCCTAGACAACACAGCAAGATGCTGTCTCAAAATAAATAAAGAAAATAAGATAAAAAGAAAAACACAAAAAACACAATTTGCATTTATTATTGTTTTTTGAGATGGAGGGAGTGCAGTGGTGGGATCTTGGCTCATTGCAACCTTTGCCTTCTGGGTTCAAGCGATTCTCCTGCCTCAGCCTCCTTAGTGGCTAGGATTACAAGCCCCCACCACCATGCCTGGCTAATTTTTGTACTTTTTAATATATATACATATTTGAGATGAAGTCTTGCTCTGTCACCAGGCTGGAGTGCACTGGTGATCTCAGCTCACTGCAACCTCCGCCTCCTGGACTCAAGTGATTCTCCTGCCTCAGCCTCCAGAGTAGCTGGGATTACAGGTGCATGCCACCACACCCAGCTAATTTTTTTATTTTTAGTAAAGACAGCGTTTCACCATCTTGGCCAGGATGGTCTTGATCTCTTGACCTCGTGATCCACCTGCCTTGGCCTCCCAAAGTGCTGGGATTACAGGCGTTAGCCACCACAGCTGGCCTATTTTTGTATTTTTAGTAGAGACAAGGTTTCACCGTGTTGGCCAGGCTAGTCTTGAACTCCTGACCTCAAGTGATCTGCCCAACTCAGCCTCCCAAACTGCTGGGATTACAGGCGTAAGCCACTGCGCCCAAACTACAATAACATTTTTAATGCCACATATAGTTGTAAATTATTCCTTCTATTTCCACCAAGAGACAATACAAGCAACATAGGTGCCGCCAGAAAACTATTCTTTTGTAGTCCTGAGAGGTCACAGCAAGGTCTCCTTCTCTATGAAAAAACAACTTTTGAAAAACTGTCTATAACTTAATCAGGACAGTTGCAGGTGGGCAAAAACAAACAACAACAACAAAAAACTGTCATTTGCTCATGTTAAAGTCAACATTGTTTACAGGGTAAGATTTTCAAGAGGAAAGTATGAAGAAAACATTTGTTAAAGTTATAGCACAATCAGAAAAGTATACTAGAAAGGTAGTCAGAAGATCTACTGACTTCACTAAGACTTCATTAAGACTCTAGTATTAAGAAAACTAGTAAGAGATAAGGGGAAATCGGTAATAAACCAAGAGTGAAAACACTGAATTCTGATATTACCAACAGCACACACTCAACATCAAGATTCAAAGTCATTTCAAGCCTTACCTATGTGGGGATTTAAACATGCACTTGGGGCCAGGCACAGTGGCTCACGCCTGTGATCCCAGCACTTTGGGAGGCCGAGGCAGGTGGATCACGAGGTCAAGAGATCGAGAGCATCCTGGCCAACATGGTGAAACCCCATCTCTACTAAAAATACAAAAATTAGCTGGGCGTGGTGGCGCTCGCCTGTAGTCCCAGCTACTCGGGAGGCTGAGGCAGGAGAATTGCTTGAACCCAGGAAGGGAAGGTTGCAGTGAGCCGATCACGCCACTGCACTCTAGCCTGGCAACAGATTGAGACTCTGTCTCCAAAAAAAATAAAAAATAAAAAATAAAACCATGCACTTGGGACCCCATCTAACTGAGCACTGCTCTAGGTGCTCTGCTTTCCCTGACCTGCTCAAGAACTTAGAGTCCTCTATGAAGGACTCCCTTCAAGGACTCCCTCTTTTAACTTCAAGTATGAGCCTTTAATTTGTCAAAAAGTTCTCGGCTCCTAACTTGGCCACTTCTTAAGGTGATTTCAAGGTTTCTAGGGGATGCTTCATGTCACCAATCAGCTGCATTAGGCCCCATTATTCTTGATTTTTAGCCAGGTCTGAGTTTTACACTTATCAGCCTCAGTGAACCCTTCCACTAAAATGTAGAATGTTGCTTTTAAGACTTCAACTCACTTGAATGGATGGCCTTCTTCTGACTTCTGTACAGCTTGGATGACGGACTTGTAGACCCTGAAGCTGATGGTGACAGAGAGAAGAGCCAGGATGAGGTAAGAAACCACACTGATGACACTGAAAGCTGCCAGGGAAAGCAGCATGATCAGTGTGGTGCCAAAGACAAACCCAGTCTTCTTCACATCTCGCCAGAAAATCAGATCGTGAACTGACAAAAGAAAAGGAAATATAAGTTATAAGAAAACCCAGAGCCACTATGTCTTGCATCCCTGTGGAGCCTCACATTAGCACAGAAATACATGTATGCCCCACTTCATGAGAATCTGGTTTTGTTTTTTTAAAGAGATGAGGTTTCACTATGTTGCCCAGGCTGGCCTGGAACTCTGGGCTCAAGTAATCCTCCTGCCTCCTCCTGAGTAGCTGGGACTACAGGTGTGTGCCACTGTATCTGGCTCTAAGAGAATCTGATAAATGAAAATCAAATTATGTCAGGGGTGATGACTCACGTGGCAAAAGGTTCTTCTGCTATACTGATTAGGTTTCAGGATAGGTTTATAAAAACTTAAGAGCTTATTTCAGCTATGGAAGTATACTGGGGTAAAGTGTCATTTAAGTTAAATATTTTGCTGGGTGCAGTGGCTCATGCCTGTAATCCCAGCAATTTAGGAGGCTGAAGCAGGCAGATCATCTGAGGTTGGGAGTTCAATCCCGTCTCTACTAAAAATACAAAATTAGCCAGGTGTGGTGGTGCATGCCTGTAATCTCAGCTACTCGGGAAGCTGAGGCAGGAGAACCACTTGAACCTGGGAAGCAAAGGTTGTGGTGAGCCGAGATCATGCCATTGCACTCTAGCCTGGGCAATAAGAGCAAAACTCTGTCTCAAAAAAAAAAAAAAAAAAAAAAAAAAAAAAAAAAAAAAAAAGGTGGGGGGGACAGGCACGGTGGCTCACGCCTGTAATCCCAGCACTTTGGGAGGTTGAGGCAGTTGCATCACGAGGTCAGGAGATCGAGCCTATCCTGGCTAACATGGTGAAACCCTGTCTCTACTAAAAATACAAAAGTTAGCTGGGTGTGATAGCACGCGCCTGTAGTCCCAACTACTGGGGAGGCTGAGACAGGAGAATCGCTTGAACCCAGGAGGCAGAGGTTGCAGTGAACTGAGATTGTACCACTGCACTCCAGCCTGGGTGACAGAGTGAGACTCCATCTCAAAAAAAAAAAAAAATTTTTTTTTTGGCAGAAAGGATGATAAAGCAGGTGTGGCAAAATCTTGCTGTTAACTAAATTAAGCAAACCATGCCTATACATTAATTCGGTGAACAGACTGTAAAACCAAAGCCAACTTTGCCCCAAAGTAGAAATTGGGGCAGGGGCAAAGAAAGTGGTAAATAAAAATAGACCAAACTCTATTAGTGCTAATTACACAGAAACACCAGTCTCCATGTTAATCTGAAAAGAATTCAGTAAGGATTATGGATAGGGGACCATATAATTATCCAAGCCACAATACCCCCTCTCCCCTCCCCTTTTTGAGACAGTCTCACTCTGTCGCAAGGGTTGGAGTGCAGTGGCACTATGATTGCTCACTGCAGCCTTTAAACCTGGGTTCAAGCAAACTTCCTACCTCAGCCTCCGAGTAGCTGGAACTACAGGTATGCGCCACTATGTCCAGGTACATTTTTTCTTTTTTGTAGAGATAGGGTCTCAGTATGTTGCCCAGGCTAATCTTGAACTCCTGGCTTCAAGCAATCCTCCTGCCTTGGCCTCCCCCCGTGCTGCGATTATAGGCGTCAGCCACCATGCCTGGACAAGCGGCAGTACTCCAAAAGTGAGTGGGGGCCAGGCACGGTGGCTCATGCTTGTAATCCCAGCACTTTGGGAGGCCAAGGCGGGCGGATCACCTGAGGTCAGGAGTTAAGAGACCAACCTGGCCAACATGGCAAAAACCCTGTCTCTACTGAAAATACAAAAATTAACTGGGCATGGTGGTACGTGTCTGTAGTCCCAGCTAATGGGGAGTTTGAGGTGGGAGAATCGCTTGAACCTGGGAGGCAGAGGTTGCAGTGAGCCCAGATCGAAGCACTGCACTCCAGCATGGGTGACAGAGCAGAGCAAAACTCTGTCTCAACAACAACAACAACAACAACAACACAACAACAACAACAAAGGGAGTGGGGCTGGCTGGGCGCAGTGGCTCACGCCTGCAATCCCAGCATATTGGGAGGCCGAGGCGGGTGGATCAGTTGAGACCAGGAGTTCAAGACCAGCCTGGCCAACATGGTGAGACACCTGTCTCTACTAAAAATACAAAAAATAGCTGGGCACAGTGGCACATGCTTTCAATCCCAGCTACCTGGGAGGCTGAGGCACGAGAAATCACTTGAACCTGGGAGGCAGAGGTTGTAGTGAGCCGAGATTGTGCCACTGCACTCCAGCCTGGGCGACAGAATAAGATTCTGTTTCAAAAAAGTGAGTGGGTTACTATTAATAATTATGTCAGGAAATGGGTTTAAGTACAAGTATTTAGAATTTCCCAGGCTGGATGTCCCAAACCATAAGATCCAGTTGCCCAGGATGGTCCTGGTTTAAAGACACCTTGAAATCTCTGGAGTGGCAGCTGCCGGCAATCACCTCCAATCTAGCAATGACATTACTTTTTTTTTGAGACAGAGTCAGGGTTTCACCATATTGGCCAGGCTGGTCTCAACTCTTGACCTCAAGTGATCTGCCCGCTTTGGCTTCCTAAAATGTTGGGATTACAGGCGTTAGCCACTGCACCTGGCCGACATTATCTTTTGCATCAGTCTGTGAAGGCTAACTTCACCACAAATAGCTAGAGGACTTTTCTCCCAGCCACTCTCTGCTCTCAAAAAAGAGCAAGGGCTTTGGAGTTGGAGAGACATGGGTTTGAGTCCTGGTAATTTCTCACCATATCACTTTAACCTTTCCAAGCCTCCATTTCCTCATCTGAAAAATGAAGAAAATGAAATCTACCTCCTAGAGTTGTTTTAAAGAATACAGAAGGCTAAGACACCGTAAATGACATGCAGTAAATACTTTAATCCAAATGAGGTTAGCTCAAAAGACTGTGATTTGGGATAAAATGAACCTGGGTATGACTCAAGTTGACTTGAGGGTACCTAGTTCTTCGCCACATTCAGCTACACAACTCTCTTCTGAAACCATTTATTTGAAGACTAACCTTCCTAGAGCCAAAGAACCTTAACCTGAAACCAATAAAACACTAAAAATATGCTGATTGTACATAAGAAATAATCACTGATTCAAAGAGTCTGGCTAAGAGATGCAACTTACTAAAGAAAAGCTATTGTGATTTCTGATGGGAACCCAGGAGTCCCAGATAGTGATGCTGCAAAGAAGAGAAAGAATTGGGAGGGAACTCAGGCTCGCCTGATTGAACTAAGAGACTGAACAGAAGAACTTAATAGAATGCTGCCTGCTTAAGAGTGAATTCCTATAAGCAGGAGAATTCCTATAGTCAGAGTTCAAGTATATACGCATTAGGAGTTCATGTAACTACAAGAAGAGTTTCAACATAGAAGACTTAGAGGGCTGACATCATCAGTAGTAGAACAAACCGATACCATGTGCCTCTGGCCATAAGTGCACGCACTGAGGAAGACACAACATCACTTCTATGGTATTCCTACCCAAAACATGTAACCTGCATCTAATAAGAAAACACTAGACCAACCCAGATTGAGAAATATTCTACAAAACAACTGGCCTGTAGTCTTCAAACATATCAGTGGTATGAAAGACACAGAAAGGCTGAGAAACTTACTTCTTTTAATCTTAATTCTCAGATTAAAGGAGAGTACGGAGACAGGATGAGGCAGAAAGTATGATCCCAGACTCTGGATAAGGGGTAAACACAGCTATAAAGACATCATTGGTACAACTGACAAAATTTAAATGTGGACTATATAATTAATAAAAGTACTGTTATCAATGTTTAATTTCCTAAATTACTGTTAAATTTCCTTAACAGTAACTTTTGTTGTTTATGTAAAACAAACAAAAATGTTTTTCTTCAAAGGAAACACACTCCAAAGTAAGTGTAAAGAGGCAGAATGTTTGCAATCAGCTCTCAAATGGTTCAGGAAAAAAACATCTATCTATAATGAGAGGGAAGGAGGGATAAAGCACATGTGGTGGCCAAATGCTAACAACTGGTGAACTAGACTCGGTTAAGATTACACAGGAGTTCCTTGTAGCACACTTGTAATTCTTCTATGAATTAAAAATATTTGAAAGACAGGAAGAGAAAGCTTCCAGGATAAGGCTGGGACCCACGGAGAAAAAGACCTTGATGTATCAGAGAAGGAAAAGGGATAAAGGCTGGCCTTGGTGGCTCACGCCTGTAATCCCAGCACTTTGGGAGGCCAAGGTGGGCAGATCACAAGGTCAGGAGATCGAGACCATCCTGACTAACACGGTGAAACCCTGTCCTCATGCATGTTACTGCCATCTGCTGGAAAACTGTCATAAGAAATATTCAAACCTACAAAGATAACAAGTGTAAATGGTGCCCCTAGATGTGTACAGTAAACAACCTGCAAAATCATATAGGCCCTGGGCTCAGCCTTAAGATAAATGGTGAAATTATGGTCTGGGATAGAAAAGGGACATACTGCCTGAAAAGAGGATAACGGAGGAAGAGCTTGGAAAAGATGGTTCAACACATCAAGCCTCTGTCTGGAATGCTCTTCCCCAACTCCCCATGGCTTGCTCTTTTACTTCATTCAGGTCTTAGTGCAGGGCTACTTCCTCAGACACTGCCCACCCTAACTAACATCTCCCGCTTTCAGTTCCCTTCAACAGCTTTATTTTTCTTCTGAGTACCTACTATTTTATTTGTAACAGGCTCTTCACAGCTGTTAGTGAATGCTTAAACATGGGGCCAAGCTAATGACCAAAAGATAGCAAAACCATTTATTTCCTAATAATTCCCCTTAAACTAGTCAACTTTTTACACTATTGACCAGAGAAGACTAAGGATTCCAACTACAGAACACCAAAGGAAGGAAACTGGCATCGTTTTGAAAAACTTTTCCCTCTCTAATACCTTGGAGAAGAGGAGGATGAAAAATACGAAGAAAAAGTGAGAAATGAGGCAGGTGCTAATAGTTTAAAATATGAAGCCATTAGACTTACACTAGTTTTTTTTTTCTTTTTTGAGACAAAGTTTCGCTTTTATTGCCAGGCTGGAGCACAATGGTACCATCTCAGCTCACTGTAACCTCCACCTCCTGGTTCAAGCGATTCTCCTGACTCAGCCTCCTGATTAGCTGAGATTACAGGCACTGCCACCACGCCCAGCTAATTACTGTATTTTTAGTAGAGATGGGTCATGAAGATTTGCACCCATATTTTCTTCCAAGAATTTTAAGATACTTTCTCACTTTCTGAAACAAGGATTTCACATCATTTTCTCATTCCACACACCTTCTTTACCCACTTGACCATAGGCAAATCTTCATGACCTTGGGTTAGGCAATAGTCCCTTAGCTGTGACTCCAAAAACATAAATGACAAAAAAAAAAAAAAAAAGATTGACATCAAAATTAAAAACTTTTGTGTTATAAATAGTACCATCAAGAAAGTGATGAGAAAATGCAGAGAATGAGAATATACTTGCAAATTATATATCTGATAAGGTATTTGTGTCCAGAATATATTTAATACATAAAGAATTAGATAATAACAAAAACGAAAATAATCCAACTGAAAATTAAGCAAAGGATCCGAATAGACATCTCTCCAAAGAAGATATGCAAAGAGCCAATAAGCACATGAAAAAATGCTAAACATCATTAGTCATCAGGGAAATGCAAATTCAAACCACAGTGAGCCCACTAGGATGGCTACAATTTTAAAAAACAACAAATACTGGCGAAGAGGTGGAGTACTTATAACCCTCTAAGTGGGAATGTAAAACAGTGTAGCTGCTTTGTAAAACAATTTGGGAGTCACTCAAAAAGTTAAATAGAGTTATGATATGACCCAACAATTCCAACAAAGCAGTAGAGATAAATTGATAGTATTAAAGTACCTATAATAGGCCAGGTACAGTGGCTCACACCTGTAATCCCAGCACTTTTGGGAGGCTGAGGCAGGAGGATCACCTGAGGTTAGGAGTTCAAGACCAGCCTGGCCAACATGGAGAAACCCTGTTGCTACTAAAAACACAAAAATTAGGATGGTGGCGTGCACTTGAAGTCCTAGCTACTTGGGGAGGCTGAGGCAGGAGAGTCGCTTGAACCTGAGAAGTGGAGGTTGCCGTGAACCGAGATCATGTCACTGAACTCCAGCCTGGGCGACAGAGCAGGACTCTGTCTCAAAAAAATAAATACATAAATTTTTAAAAAGTATCTATATTAGTAAAGAAGACAGATCACAAATCAATGATCTCAGCTTCAACCTTAAGAAGTTAGGAAAAAAACAACTTGGGTGGGGTGTAGTGGCTCATGTCTGTAATCCCAACACTTTGGGAGGCCAAGGCGGGAAGATCACTAATTGCCCAGGAGTTTGACACCAGCCTGGACAACATGGTGAAACTCTGTCTCAATAAAAACACAAAAAATTACCTGGGTGTGGTAGTGTCTGCCTGTGGTCCCAGCTGCTCAGGAGGCTGAGGTGAGGGATCACCTGAGCCCAGGAGGCAGAGGGTGCAGTGAGCTGAGACTGCATCACTGCACTCCAGCCTGGGCAACAGAGACCCTGTCTCCAGAAGAAAAAAAGAAATAGGGAAGGAGGGAAGGAGGGAAGTAGGGAGGGGAAGGGGGGGAGGGAGGGAAAGAAGGAAGGAGGGAGGGAGGGAGGGAGGGAAGGAAGGAAAGACAACTTGAACCCAAAGTAAGCAGAAGGGGAAAAAAAAAAATCAGTGCAGAAAAATCAGAGGAGAAATTGACAACAGAAAAATAATAAAGAAAAATCAATGAAATCAAAGTTGGCTTTTTGAGAAGATCAATAAAATAAATTAAACACTAGCTAGACTGACCAAGTTAAAAAGAAAGAATATATATAACTGCCAATATCAGAAGTGAGAGTGGTCACATCACTACAGATTTTACAGACACTGAAAGAATAAAGGAGTTATTATGAACAATGTTATACTGGCTGGGTGCAGTGGGTCACGACTGTAACCCCAGCACTTTGGGAGGCCAAGGTGGGTGGATCACCTGAGGCCAGGAGTTGAAGACCAGCCTGCCCAACATGGCGAAACCCCAACTCTACTAAAAATACAAAAATTAGCCAGGTATTATGATGAACACCTGTAATCCCAGCAACTCAGGAGGCTGAGGCAAGAGAATCACTTGAACCCGCGAGGCAGAGGTTGCAGACAGCCAAGATTGTACCACTGCACTCCAGCCTGGGTAACGGAGCGAGACTCTGCCTCAAAAAAAAAAAAAAAAAAAGTGATACTAATAAATTTCAGATGAAATGAACAAATTCCTCGAAAGACACAACTATCAAAGCTCACTCAAGAAATAGACAAACTGAATAGCCCTATATTTATTAAAGAAAGTTAAAAAAAAAAAAAAAAGAAACTTTATAAAATGCTTCCTACATAGAAAACTCCAGGCCCAGATAGCCTCATTAAGGAATTCTGTCAGACATTAAACAAGAAATAGTATAAATTCTATATGAATTCTTCCAGAAAAATGAAAATACTTTCCAACTCACTTTATAAGCTCAGCATTACCCTGATTCCAAAACTAGACAAAGAATTACAGAAAAAGAAAACTACAGATCAGTATCGTTCATAAACACAAACGTAGAAATTCTTGTTTTATTTTTTTGAGGCAGGGTCTCACTCTGTCACCCAGACTGGAGTGTAGTGGCGTGATCTTGGCTCACTGCAGCCTCCACCACCCAGACTCAAGTGATCTTCCCACCTCAGCCTCCCAAGTAGCTAGGACTACAGGCAAGCACCACCATGCTCAGCTAATTTCTTTGTTTATTTTGCAGAGACAGGGTTTCACTGTGTTGCCCAGGTTGGTCTTGACCTCCTGGGCTCAAGCAATCTGCCCATCCCAGCCTCCCAAAGTGCTGAGATTGCAGGCATCAGCCACTTGACATTTGTGTGCAACTTGCAAAAATTCTTTTTTTTTTTTAGTGGGTTTATACTTTTTATTTATTTTATTTTTTATTTATTTATTTTATTTTATTATTATTATTATTATTTTAATATATATACTTTTTATTGCATTTTAGGTTTGGGGTACATGTGAAGAACATGCAAGATTGTTGCATAGGTACACACATGGCAGTGTGATTTGCTGCCTTCCTCCCCATCACCTATATCTGGTATTTCGCAAAAATTCTTAACAAAAATTTAGCAAACTAAACACAACAATAAACAAACCAAATACTACCACATCATGACAGGTATTTCTTCTGGCAAAAATGCAATATTTGCTTAATATTCAATAATAAATTAATTCTCCATTTTAAAGAATTCAACCAAGGAAGATTCCGTAATTCACCATATAAACAACTGAAAAAGAATAACCTTATGATCATCTCAAAAAATACAGAAAAAGCATTTGAGAAAATCCAACATTCATTCTTGATTTTAAAATCTCAGGAAACCAGGGAAGAGAAATCCCTCAACTTGTTACAGGGAGTCTCCCAGTAACTAAAAGCTAACATCATACTTACTGAAAGAAGGCAAAAAGTTCTCTGCCACCACTTCTGTTCAAGTATTTAAAGGTTCTAGCCAGTTCAGTAAGTCAAGAAAAACAGGCCAGGCACAGTGGCTCACGCCTGTAATCCTAGCATTTTGGGAGGCTGAGGCGGGTGGATCATCTGAGGTCACCAGTTCCAGACCAGCCTGGCCAATATGGTGAAACCCTGCCTCTACTAAAAATACAAAAAAAATTAGCCGGGCATAGGGCCAGGGGCAGTGGCTCATGTCTGTAATCCCAGCACTCTGGAAGGCCAAGGCAGGCAGATCATGAAGTCAGGAGTTTGAGACCAGCCTGGCCAACATGGTGAAACCTTGTCTCTACTAAAAATACAAAACAAAACAAAACAAAAAAAAAAAATTAGGCAGGGGGCGGAGGTTGCAGTGAGCCGAGATCATGCCACTGCACTCCAGCCTGGGTGACAGTGTAAGACTCTGCCTTAAAAAAAAAAAAAAAAAAAAAAAGCTAAGATGGGGAGATTAGAAAGGGCCTTATTAACCAAATCTATTTTTTATGTATAAACCTCCATATAAACTTTTCTATGAAAAAGCATTGCACTATCAGAACAATGATTGAATAGAGTAGTGTGTAAAGGATATACGGAGGCAGAGGACCAGGAGGTAAAGCCAGCATAGACCAGACCAGTATATAGATTTGGGAGTTATCAACATGCAGGCGGTAATTTGAAGCTACAGAAACAGAAGAGATCACTTTGAGGCATCTCAACACCTCAAATTCCACACATCAAAGAAAACATCATCTTTGGGTGACGCTCTTCCCTGATCAGAAAATAGTTCTACCTGCCACTCAGAAACCCAAGACAAATACAGAAATAGGGTTCACTCTTCCTTCTCCCTCATCAACTACACTCAAACAATCAGGGCTGGTTGAAGTCTTTTCTTTTTTTTTTTTTTTTGAGACAGAGTCTCGCTCTCTCACTCAGGCTGGAGTGCAATCGTGTGATCTTGGCTCACTGCAACCTCTGCCTCCCGGGTTCAAGCAGTTCTCCTGCCTTAGCCTCCCAAGTAGCAGGGACTACAGGTGTTCGACACCACGCCCAGTTAATTGTATTTTTAGTAGAGACGGGGTTTCACCATGTTGGCCAAGATGGTCTCGATTTCTTGACCTCGTGATCCGCCTGCCTCAGCCTCCCAAAGTGCTGGGATTACAGGCACGAGCCACCAGGCCCGGCCAAAGTCTATCTTTTTCAATCTATCAGAAAAAAATAAAATCTTTTGATTAAGAGTCTTAAACATTTTTATTACTTAAATTTACCTTCTATGAGCAGACTTTTTAGAGATGACTGTCTAAGTCAGTGGCTCTCAGCTGGGTGTGAGGTGGGACAAAGGACAGATAGGGAGTAGCCCCTGACTCCTGGGATGGTGCATGTCACCTTTTTCAAGCTATGAACAAATTATTGCTCGATTCTGATATGTGTCAGGTAGAGAATCACTACTGAAGAGATTCACTGATATTGACAGGGAATGTCCTTTTTACTGGGTGTGCTATGTGTATCTTGGTGTTCTAAAACAGAAGAGAATAACGTGACGAAATGGGCTAACAAATTGCCACACTAGTGCACAACCTTATAGAGACAGAATGAAGCCTTGGCGAGTCTCTTCCTAAGGTCCTACAGGGAAGTGACCCAAGCTAGTTCAACAGGTACTGGAAAAATAAAAAGCCAAAAATTCTCAAAAGAACGAAGTCAATGTTCTCTTACTTTTCAGGTTATAACTTTATCTTTAATATTATACCACTTAAAATTTTTTTCATTTAAAAGACCTTACTTTTTTCTCTTTTCATGATTCACTACATAAGTAAAATTACTAATTTCTCTGTAATATTACATAAAACATCTGACAAGGAATGTCTGCACCAAGAATGTTTATATTGCTGGTGGAATTACAAGTGATTCCTTCATTTTATTTTCCAAAATTTCTGTAACGTGGCTACATTACTTTTATTTTAAAAACTTTAAGGTATTTACTTTAAAGTTTTATTCAATTACCTATTTCTTGCCCGTGTTAATTAAGGATGCTGGCTGCAGTACCCATATTACACCTGAAGAGGGCGCTAACACATTTAATGGTAATCTCAGGCTAAGGAAAAAGAAAATCAGTCTTGTGCCATTTCCAGCAGGAACAGCAGTAAACCTTACTGACTCCTCACCCATTAGTTTTATTAATGAATTTGGGGAAGACTCTTGTTTTCATTCTAACTAGTCATTCCAAAAGGTCAATTGACTTTACTCTCCCAAGTATACATCTTAAAGGTAGAAAAGAAGAGCTGTTCACTTAGTCTGAAAAGGAACAAATGTGAAATAAATTTCAAGGTTTAGTAGTCTATCAGCTTTACCTTCTTCTCCTTCTTTTTTTTTAAGACAGGGTCTCACTCTGTCACCCAGGCTGGAGTGCAGTGGTGTGACTATGGCTCACTGCAGCCTCAACTTCTTGAGCTCAGGTGATCCTCTCCTGCCTCAGCCTCAATTAGCTGGGACTATAGGTGCAAGCCACCATGCCTGGCTAATTATTTTATTTTTTTATTTTATGTAGAGTTGGGGGTCTCAATTTGTTGCCCACACTGGTCTTAAACTCCTGGGCTCAAGCGATCTGTCCTCCTTGGCCTCCCCAAGTGTTGAAATTAGGGGCTTCAATCACTGCAGCCAGCTACTTCATTTTTTTTTTTTTTTGAGACGGAGTTTCGCTCTTGTTACCCAGGCTGGAGTGCAATGGCGCAATCTCGGCTCACCGCAACCTCCGCCTCCCAGGTTCAGGCAATTCTCCTGCCTCAGCCTCCCGAGTAGCTGGGACTATGGGCGTGCGCCACCAAGCCCAGCTAATTTTTGTATTTTTAGTAGAGACGGGGTTTCACCATGTTGACCAGGATGGTCTCGATCTCTTGACCTCGTGATCCACCCACCTCGGCCTCCCAAAGTGCTGGGATCAGCTACTTCATTTTTTAAGAACAAATAAAACTCCAAATCCAGGATCTGTACAATACATCCCACTTTCCTTGCAACCGTTTCTCAAAATCTGTCAATATATAACAGATCTCTAAAAACATTCAAAAATCCCTGAAATAACTAAAAGGAAAAAAAAAGGCCACGCTTTATGACCTCAAAAAGGAAACTGTTAATAAAGGGGAAACAGGCAGTTAAGCTTTCTTATGAACAATTTATGTAAAGACAAAGATGCAGACATTTTTACATAGATTCTTTTCTTAGGTTACTCTCACATTAACAGTTATAATAAATGAAGCCACTTTTGAGTTGCAAAAGAGATATCAGGTGATGTGTTTGTAAACTCAGATCCAAATTTTGTGGCTGTGTAAATGGGTTAATAATCTGCTCTGCTACAGATTTATCCTTAACCAAAGAAATCCACCCCAACCCCCACCAAAAGGCACAGAAAGATCATTGACAGGATACAAAGCTGTCACTGTCAAAGAAAGACACACATACTTTTGGCCACAGATATGTCTGGCAGCAGGCCACAGAAATATGTAGAAATCCCTTTCAAACTAACATTCATCTCACACTCTCAGAAAAAATAGTTTTTTGTTCATTAAAATAACCTACCATCCCCTTTGCCCTCAATTTCAGATTTATAAAACAGAAAACAAAATGGCATTGTCTACCCCTCCCCAAGTGAATAGTATGGATCTAAAAATGTGAACTTTTGACCTTAGTTACCTGTTACCTAAAGAGTATTTTTCTTTCTTTTCTTTTCTTTTCTTTTTTTTTTTTTTGGAGACAGAGTTTCCCTCTGTTGAGCAGGCTGGAGTACAGTGGCGTGATCTTGGCTCACTGCAACCTCTGCCTCCTGGGTTCAAGCAATTCGCTTGCTTCAGTCTCCCTGGTAGCTGGGGCTACAGGCACTGCCACCAAGCCCTGCTAATTTTTGTATTTTTAGTAGAGACAGGGTTTCACCATGTTGGTCAGGCTGGTCTTGAACTCCTGGCCTCAAGTGACCCACCCACCTTGGCCTCCCAAAGTGCTGAGATTATAGGTGTGAGCCACCGTTGGTCATCAATCTTGAGTTTTATGGTTAGTACATTCTGTGACCTAAGAAATCTTTGCCTACCCTTTGTAATGAAGATATTTTTCTATGCATTCTTGGAAAAGTTTTTTGGTTTTAGTTTTTATGTTCAGGAATCTAACTAATGGACTCATTTTAATTATTGCATATCATGTGAAGTTAGAATTGTGGCAGGCAGAATTCTAAGATGGAGCTGGGCATGGTGGCACACACCTGTAGTCTCAGTTACTTAGGAGGCTGAGGTGGGAGGATCCCTTGAGCCCAGGAGGCTGCAGTGAGCTAGGACTGCTACACTGCACTCTGGCCTGGGCAACAGAGCGAGACCCTACTGCAGGGGGGGAAAGAAAAGGGTTTTATGACAGCTTCCAAGACTTCTCCCTTGCTGTGTCCTGTATAACTTTCCCCTGCCCCTAAATGTGGGTAGAACCTGTGAATATGATGGGACAGTCATTCTAATTTTTGCATTTGAGTTATATATACAGTAATTCCTTGGTATCTGAAGGGGATTGGTTCCAGGATCCCCAAGGATATAAAAGTCCATGGAAGCTCAAGTCCCTTATATAAAATAGCATAGTATTTGTACATGGTATTTGCATATAACCCAGGCATATCTGTTTGGATACTTATTTATTGATTGACTGATTGACAGTCTTGGCTCTGCCGCCTAGGCTGGAGTGCACTGGTGTGATCTTGGCACACTGCAACCTCCACCTCTCAGGTTCAAGCAATTCTCCTGCCTCAGTCTCCTGTGTAGCTGGGACTAAAGGCAAATGCCACCACATCTGGCTAATTTTTTGTATTTGTAGTAGAGACAGGGTTTTCACCATGTTAGCCAGGATGGTCTCCATCTCTCGACCTCAAGTGATCCACCCGCCTTGGCTTCACAAAGGGCTGGGATTACAGGCGTGAGCCACCATGCCCAGCCCTGTTTGGATACTTTAAATCATCTCTAGACTACTTATAATACAATATAAATGCTATATAAATTGCTGTTATATTGTATTGTTTATATTATTATTATTACTTTTGAGATGGAGTCTCACTCTTGTTGCCTAAGCTGGAATGCAGTGCTGGGGTCCTGGCTCACTGCAACCTCTGCCTCCTGGGCTCAAGCAATTCACTTGCTTCAGCCTCCCGAGTAGCTAGGATTGTAGTTACACGCCACCACATCCTGAGCAACATGGTGAAATCCTGTATCTACTAAAAATACTACAATCAGACTGGTGTGGTGGTGTGTCATCTCAAAAAAAAAAAAAGAAAAGATAAACGATGAACTTTTTATTTTAAAATTTTAGAGACAGGATCTCTGTGTGTGTGTGTGTGTGTGTATATATACGTGTGGGAGTTTTTTTTGAGGCAAGGTCTTGCTCTGTCACCCAGGCTGGAGTACAGTGTTACAATCATGGCTCACTCCAGCCTTGACCTGGGCCCAAGCAATCCTCCTGCCACAGCCTCCCGAGTAGCTGGGACTACGGACACACACCACCACCACCACCACCACCACCACACTCAGCTAATTTCTCTTTTCTTTTTTTTTTTTTTTTGGGTAGAGACAGGGTCTCACTTTGTTGTTCAGGCTGGTCTTGAACTCCTGGGCTCAAGCAAGTCTCCCACCTCAGCCTCCTAAAGTGTTGAGATTACAGACATAAGCCACTGCACTCAGCCAAACTTTTTCAAACACATTTTATGAAGTGAACTTATGCCATAGTTTTTATTGTTAATGTGGTGAATTACATTGATTATCCAATCTGTTTTTTTGGAGACAGAGTCTCACTCTGTCGTCCGGGCTGGAGTGCAGTGGTATGATCTCGACTCACTGCAACCTCCATCTCCCAGGTTCAAGCAATTTTCCTGCCTCAGCCTCTCGAGCAGCTGGGATTACAGGCCTGTACCATCATGCTCTAATTTTTTTTTCTTTCTTTTTTTTTTTTTTTTTTTTGAGACAGAGTTTCGCTCTTGTTACCCAGGCTGGAGTGCAATGGCGCGATCTCGGCTCACCACAACCTCCACCTCCTGGGTTCAAGCAATTCTCCTGCCTCAGCCTCCCGAGTAGCTGGGACTACAGGCACGTGCCACCATGCCCAGCTAATTTTTGTATTTTTAGTAGAGACGGGGTTTCACCATGTTGACCAGGATAGTCTCGATCTCTTGACCTCGTGATCCACCCGCCTCGGCCTCCCAAAGTGCTGGGATTACAGGTGTGAGCCA